>CAMPDV010000106.1:600000-791397 GCA_946699065.1 Loxodes magnus
TAATGAATACTGTATTGCTCAATAATTTCTATTTACTAAGGAATAAACCAGTAGAAGAAGAGTGAAAATAATTATAATTATTAGAGGCAAAATTAATGTATTAATAACTCTTTAAAACAGTATATTATAAAAATGTAAAGATACCTTAAATGACTAGTACCTCACAATATTTGAGATAGTTTTTATTAATTCTATTGTAGAGATATTGGAAAGCAATATAAATGATTTATTTTATAAAATGTTAGTTAATTTAAAGATTTTCAATCAAATCTATTTATTATTCTTAAGAGCTATGTAATGCCCTTATATTCTACCCTTGTTTCCTTTAGTCCCTTTATTAAAGCTCTTAAGAGATTTATTTTAATAGTGTATTAAGCTAAAAGAAATTAAGGAACAAATAAATTTACCAAGCAAAATAATTAAATCTTTAAACTAAATAAGGTAAGTTAAATCTAGTTGACCCTCATAATAAAATTCTTATAAATTCAAAAAACCATCAGCTATTATTTTTAAAAGGTAAAATCTCTTCATAAGTGACAGATTTTCAATTTATGTAAATAAAAACTTAGGAAGTGAAACTTAAGAAATAATCTTTGAAAATTACACAAACTCAAAGAAAAATAAATTTCTATCTAATAAGCCGAATCGCATTCAGAAAATAGTTGAATGATTAATTGAAGGAATAAATGAATAATTAGATAGCTTTAAATTAGAAATATCTCTTACAAAATAAATAAAAGAACTTAATATTTGATAAAGAGAGTATTAAGATTTAATATTCTTTAGCTTCTTTATTATACATTTTATTATGACAATTAAGTTATAGCCTCGTTATAATGGTATATTATTTTAATTATTAACAGCAAATAATACTTAAACTTTAGGTATATATTTTAAATAAAAGTTCCAATTTCTAAATGTTTAACTTTTTAAACCATTAAAATTTTAAGTTTTTTTAGACTGTACAATTAACAATTTCTCAAAAAGCTGATTATAATCTGATTCTCGTATATTAACTTTTTAAGACTGAAAAGAAACCATTATAATTTCATAATGCTGGCTTAAATAAATTAAGTAATATGATAGATTTTTAAAGTTATAAAGGTATATAATTATACTAATAAAATCTCTCAGAAGCAAACTTTTACTCTATCTTAAAACTAGCAAAAGTAATTTCTTAGTAACCAATTAAATATAAGCTTTTAGTAGATTTATTTCTATGACTTAAACTAAGAATCAAATATACCAAAAGATTACTTTCTATCTTTAAGCAGAAGCAAATGAAATACTGCTTGAAGCAAGTGGAGTTATTATTTTTGATACATAGTAGCTTGACAGAAACTTATAACTAAATCATTTAAATGTTGGAAGAGTTTTGCAAAAAAAATTGAAGATAGAGAGTTAAATATCTCCTTTGTAACTATAAAAATTTGAAGAGCTTCTTTCAATTAGCTTAAATAATTAAATATAAAAAAAGTTTTTGCAAGCTAATATATTGTAATGCTAGCCTAATAATGTTGGGAAATGGACTGACAGTTAAAACTAGAAAGCGGTGAATTTTTAAGAAAGTTTATAAAATGAGAAGAAAAATTAAGTAAGAGAATCTAAAACAAATCTATAAAAATCTCAGCTAGAAATTTATAATCAAAAGCAAACTAAAATTTAACTAACTAATTTTAAAAAGAAAATTCAATAAAATATGCGTAATTTTTAATAATCCTAAGTTCTAAATGCGAGAGAAAAGAGAAACCCTCTTAAGGAAATTAACTAAGGACAAGAAAAGAAAATCATATACCGGAGCTTTTATACAACGAATTTAATTACTTACGAGGAAGAAGTTAAATATTTATGGTGTAGAGGATGAGAAAGTAGTTGTTATAGACGATAAAGAATTTGACCAGCTGTACGTTTATATTTCATTTATAATTTCTAATAATTAGAAATTCCTTATTGCGGTTAAATATATTAAGCCGCTTAAGCTTTAGTAAATGTACTAATATTAGCATTCCAAGCTACCTCTTTTTTTATCTTTCAATTAAAGTTAATTCCTTTAAATTAAAGAGTATAGATAGCTAACTTAACTCAATAAAGCTAAAAAATTCTGAATTTTTACACTCTTAAGTATAAGTATTGAAAAAGTAAGTTACAAACTGAGATAAAATAAAAGAATTTCAGTAAGCAAATAAGGAGAATTTAATAAAAGGAAGAAAGAAAGTTTTAATGTATTATAAGGAAATTAAGCTAGCTCTTAAAATATTAATCTAATAGTTATTTTGCTTAAATAATTCTCTATTAGTAAGTTAAATTTCACTCTCTCTTGATTCGTAAAGTTCGAAATAATAATCTAAAATTATGCAAATCTTATAAAACTTATAAAGGATTATTTGATTTTGAAAATTCTGGAAATAATGGAAAAGCAAATTGAAAGAAATTAACTGCTGATACCTAGTACTTTGAAATTTAAGCTTAATAGCAGATTTTAATGGAAGTTAAAAGTATATTATAAAAAGAACGTAATAAATCAACTAAAGAAGAAGAACTCAGATTGATTGAAAAGTCACTTTTAATTGTAATCATATCGAAATAATATTCCTTGGAAATTGATTTCACCATAAAAAGGAATTTTAAAATAAGAAGAAAAATCAAAAAAATTATGAAAAAGATAAAAAAAGCATCTAATAAACAAATAGGTAAGTTGGATTGAATAAAAAATATAAAAATACTTCTGAACGATTTTTTGTTAAACTTGGCACATAGTAAAAAGCCCAACAAATTAGTAAAGCTTCAAATGATAATAAACATTGAATAAATTTGAAAATTATAATTTCTGCTAAATCTAATAAGCAGAAAAATGCAGCAAAAATAATTTGAAGCAAAGAAATTTAAAAATAAAAGATAGCAAGCAATTGTATACAATTTTTAGAATTTTTTATTAGATTATATTCTATTTTAATTTATCTTATTATAGCATTTATATATACATATACCTATATTATTTTTAAAAGTTTAGATTTAAAGTCAAAAGTTTTAGTTAAAATTATTTTTTTATGAATTATCAAAAAAGTAATCAAGGTAATTTGAATTATTAAGCAAACACATTCAAAATGTGCTCTTATTTTAAATTTATATATAATTAGATCTCTAAAATAATCTATTTAGCTGATTTAAGAAATTATATCCTATATATTTATTGTTTGATATGAGTATCAGCCAAATCATTATATTTAAAAAAATTAAATATATAATCAAAAAGGAATTTCAATAGCTTTATTAGATAAGAAATATCCTGTATTTAGATTTGAATTTAACTATTACAGATAAAATCTATGATAACTCTTATCTATTAAATTATAAAACTCAACTTTACTGAGTCTAAAGCTTTTTTAATTATTTCAACAGCAGAAGAAAAATTATAAAAATGAGCTAAATTTTTAATTTACTATTTGATATAAAGATTAGAAGAAATAACTTAAGATTTTTTATATACTAATCATCTATATGAATAATAATTTGATATATTTACTCTTAAAGTAAATATAACTAGATTTATCTAGCATTTATGTTTATTGTGCTTGAGCTTTAGATATTCAAGCTGCTTATTTTTTTAATGCTAGTTCTTTTATCTTAGCTTCTAAATTTATTCTTACTAGTTGAGTTATTTATTTTTCTTTTTTCTTTTTATTTTAACCTTTTTTACTGATGCATATTTAATAGAAACAAAAGAAGATATAAATTAATAGGTTTTTCTAGCTTATTTATCTTTTTAAGTTATAATTAATTTTAAAGAATGCAAAATAGAATTATATCACTGATTTATCTATTATAACCATATTGTAATAAAAGTTTAAGCAAATCTAGATATTTATCTCTTAAATTATCTTAAGATTATTAATTTATTAAATAGTTGTTCGAAGGTGAACAACAAGGTCATCTTCATCAGAGGTTGGGGAAGTTAAGTACCCATAATCGACTTTATGTCTTCCTCTGCTTTGGTTTGGCCTCGAGACATAAAATTCTTAAACCTTCGGCACTGGCTCAATTTAAATTTAATTTAATGCTGGAACTAAAAAGAAATAATATTGCGAGCTTCATCAGAGGTGGGGAATTTAAGTACCCATAATTGACACATGTCGTCCTCTGCTTTGGTGATACAATGAGACACAATCCTGCCATGTCCTTGAACCTCCAGCAAGTATTAAAGATTACGAGTATTCTAAAATTATATCAGTATTAAACATTTTTATCAGTACTTTATAATTATACCAGTATTGAACAAGGTTTATCAGTATCTGATAATTTTATTAGTAACAAACATTCTTGTCAGTATGAAACATTTTTTTTAAAGAGCTGCACACCAATGAGAGTGCTACGCGCTCTATAATCAAATTTATTTATTTATTAATTTATTATATGGATTAATAGATTACAATTAAATGCTTCTGCTAATTCACTAAATTATTAGCTAATGTTTGATATATACTTTATCTTAAAAAGTAAGGTAACCTAATAGAGTGAATTAATCTATAACACATTCTATTTTTAATATATTTTTAAGTACTTTAATTAATTTTTAAAATAATATCTATTTAGATATAACTATAAAGTAATCTTATATTTAACATACCTATATACATTTCTCATTTAGTTATGTTTGAAATTTTAATATCATTTTACACAATTTAAAGTTAATTGATATCAAAGATCTATTTATACTTATTATTTCTAAATTTAAAAAATCATTAATTTTACAAATTAGTTTAAGAATCTAATGATCTTATTTGGGATTATTTTAGAAAATTTATGATGCATTATCTCTATTTAAGGCTTTAATTTCATATTGCATTTGAAAAATAAATTTAACAGATAAAAGCTTGCAAATGCTTAATTAGACTAAATAATTATTTCCCTGTTTTATTCTTTATAAAATATTCCTGCTAATAATCATATGATTTGCTTTAAATTCTTAATAATTTGTTAATGTTCATTTATTTTAAAAAAGTTATTTTATATTTCTTAATTTTTATCTAAGGTATAAATAAATATGCAAACCATCAAATAACTTTGAGATATTTTCTTTCTTTTCTGTTTTTCAAGTTTTAACACTATAATTCTTTAATTTTTTTCTTCAATTATTCTTCTTTTATTTTTGAAGAGTTTTTAGTATTATAAATTAAAATAGCCTAAAGAAGAATAATAATTTCTTATTTAAAATGCTAAACTAAAAGCTAAATATTTTAACTATCTTCTACTGTTGCTAGTTGAGTATTTAATTAAATATTAGCTAGATGCTAAATAAATCTGTCTTTGGCTATGCTATATCTAATATATATTTAAATGAAGTTTGTAATTTAAATTAAATTAAAACCTTTAATATAAATTTTATTTCTCTTTTATCATAATCACATTTTCTTTGCTTAAGAGCACTATATAAAAATTAAAGATATAGTAGAATAAAAAATTAAAGGTAAATTCTCTTTTAAATTTATGAAAACTGTATTAAATAGTTGGTGGCGCATAATAAGATATTCTGATTTATAAGAACAAACTAGAAGTTAAAAATTCATATGCTTAATGTTCATTGGCTAAGAATATACAATATTTTAATTGCAGAGCTAATAAAAGATTTCTTACTAAATCATCTAATTTATCTCTAAGATAAAAAAGTTAAAAAATTGAAAAAGATTAAGATAATCTATAAAAGCAAAAAGAAACAAAAGAGCTTTTAATTTCGCTCACTAATTATAGGATTTACGAAATTGAAGTAAAAAATAATTAAATATAAAGAAAAAGAAAATAGATAAATATATTAATATTAAAATAAAATATTAAATCTACTTTAAGATATCAAATAGCTTAAATGAAATGAAGAATTGAAGAACAAAAGAAATGCATTCGAATACAGAATTAAATAGTTTAAATATAATAAAATTTTCTTAAATAAGTTTGAATAAATAAAAAACAATTATATTTAAGTTTGTTTCTATATGGTCTACTTAAAAATACTTCCAATATTTCTATTATAATAAATTGCGCTAAATTGAAGTATCTCCTTTTTAATTAAAATTAAAATCTAGCATTATATAATAATTCTCTTTCTGCTAACAATAATATTTTGAGATTTCTCATCAGAATTTAAATTTTTTTAATTGAATAATTCCGCTTTATGTGAAATAATCTAAACTACATATCTCTACTCATTACTTTTTCTTTTTTTTTCTTTCAAAATTGAAATAAAAGCAGCTTTTATTATTTTCCACTATTTAAAATAACAGAAAACAAATTTTATTCCTAGTAAATCTATTCAAATGAGATGATAATCCAAAATTTTATAACCAAAAGTTGATTGCACTTATATAATTTAATCTATAGAAAATCTAAGTACTCTACATCCCACAAGTTATGAATCTCAACAAAGAATTATATTCTTCTCGAAAATAATTAATTTAATTGTCAAATTTTAGTCTTTTTAGCTGCTACTCTTTATTGCTTCTTACGTTTTATACCTAAAAAAAATAAAGTTTTCAATTACTTAGTATCTCTAATCTTTTATTAATCAAAGAGCTTTTTATAAATAATAAACCAATTTCAACTTTTTATTTTAGCTATATTTCTTACTAAAAAACCTTTCTGAAATAAATAAAATTCTAATATTCTTTAAACCTAAATTATGCTAACACTTTTTATCTTACATTATTAGTGGAAACATTTAAAAACAATTTTCTTTTAATATTTTGTAAGAAGCAAACATTTACATCAATCTTATCATTATACACAAATCTCAAGATTCATTAACTTTAAAATTATAATAATTGTTTATATTTTAATTAGATATTATTATCTTAACCACATATAATAAATTTAGCTTTTACTCAAGCTTCTATAATTATCATCTTAGAATTTTTTATTCAAAAGTTTAAAATTCATTGAAAACCTTTATTTTTTATTTTCCTAGCTTTTCTTTATAGAAATTTAATTCTCATCTAAGATAAATAAACATTGTATATAGTTAAATTTTTAACTCCAATAATTATAGCTTTAGTCTGTTAAAATCTTTTTTGCTAGCCTAACTTTAAAAATATTTCTAAACTAACTTTAAGCATTTAGATTAAAATAGCTTATCCATTTAGTTAGACTATAAAGCCTCAGCTTAAGATATTTTACTTCTTATTAGATTTATTATAATAAATCTTTGCTTGCTTTAATTCTATATAGAACTAAGCTTCTTTCAAAATTTTCTAGCAAACCTAGTTTATTAAATAAAAATTTTCTAGCAAATAAAGATATTTTTTGAAAGACTAAGAAACAGAATCTAATTTAAATACAGTTAGTTATAAGTTCTATATAATTTGGTAATTCCACGAAAGATTCATTTTATAAGTTATATAATAAATCGTTCTCTCATCCAGAAATAAACTAGTTATTTACAAAAATGATGCTCTAAAATAAGCGTAATAAGAATTTAAAAATAAAAGCTTCTGTGTAAAATCTAAATAATTCTACTATTTTATTTTATATTTTAGGCTTATTAATAATTAATTCCAAATTTTTAGCTAAAAATATCAAACAAGAAATAAAAAAAGAATTAAGACAAGGAACAATAAAAATTGAAGATTTATTCTAAAGAAATAATAAATTTTATTTTAAGCAAAATTTTATAAATAAATATGAAATTTAAAATTGGAAAACTATTAATTTAAAATTAAAGAGATATAGATAAAAGAACATATTTACTCTTTCATCTTTATAATTTTATAATTTAATAGGATTAAATATCATACTTTAATATTTTACTTAGGAAACTTTTTATTGTCATTATTTTATTTATATAAAATGTTATCTTATACTAACTGAGCTAAACTTTATTATATAAAAATAATCTTACTGAGATTCGAACTCAGATCATTGGATTTAGAGTCCAAGGTGCTCGCCATTACACCATAAGAGCTCTAATTAATTTGTTAAGTTAAACTAAAAATATAATAACTTAAATGTTTATAGTTTAAAATAAATATTTGATAGATTAAGCTTATAAAATATAAATAAAGTCTTTCTAAATAAAAATCTTCGATAGAAGATGAGATTATAGTAATTAAGTATTTTGATAGATTTATTTTAATTAATTTTAAGTTGAACTCATCATAACTAATTCTAAAATTATACAGAGGGTATTTTGCTTTAATGTATTTAATTTCGCATTTTATTAACCTTTCTTAAAAAAATATAAAAATAATGAAATAAATTAGTTGTAAACTGAACATTATACTTAATTTATCTAATTAATAGCATAATTTAAACTAAATTAAAAAGGTAAAATAATGTTTATAAAACAATAAAATATTTAGATAAAGTTAATTTATAAATGTTTTAATTAAAATATTTTATAGATAAGCAAGCATTAATTATTAAAGTAGTGCTTCTATGTAATAATTATTTATTTCTTTATTATATTCTTTTCTAATAACATTATAAATTTGCATATTCAGTCTTGGAGTTTTGTTTCTAAAATTAAAAAATTTGCGCTTTTTAATTTTAAATTTCAAAAAATGAAATAATTTTGATTTTAAGTCTATAAAATAAAAAATAAATAATAAATTAAGTATCTTAATTTTATTTAATAAAGCACATAGTATACTAATTACATACTAAAATCATTTTTTTTAATAATAAATTAAATTTTTTGATTTAATTACCTCCTAATAAATATGATTTTATAGATCTATAGAGATAAAAATAGATTTAAATTTAAATTTAAACTAAAAGAGTTTTTTGACGTCTTTAATTGCAAGAATTGCTTCTTTCAATTATAGACGTTAGTAAATGTTTTTAAATAGTTTTTTAATCTTGTTTACATCTCATCATTTTTCTTTAATTAGTTCTTCTTTCTATTCATCTTTAGCTTCTTCCTTTTTTGCTTTCTCCATTTCTAGAATCTCAAGTCTCCTTGTCATTAGCTTCTTATGAAATATTTTGATCTATAAGTCTAAATACTCCAATTTAGACCTTGAAAATGAGTTTAGATATTCTTGATCGTATAGTATAAGGCGCCTTAAGTCATAATTTCCGATATTTTCCGATAATCAATTCATTATATTAGAATAGTACACACATTTAAAGATATGCTCGAAAGTTTCATACTCTCCACACATACAATAGGGATTATCAATGGGGTAATGACGATCTTAAAGATCCTTACGGAAATTATAAGTTTAGGTTCTAAGTTTATATATACTGATAATTTCTCGTCTATACTATTTGTTTAATTTAGTATAAGTAATTTGTGGAAATTGTTAAAGATTACCAAATTATTCAGTATATACTCTAGCTGTTTTCATCCTCATAAATTTTTTAGTAGCTACTTTGTAGAAATATTGTTGTATTTTTTCTCTTACATGTTTAGTAAAAGTTTTAAGATTGGTATTATTCTATTAATTCTGCAGATCGATATTATAAAGGTCTGATAATTGCTACACTTAATCGTAGTATTGAAATCCTTTTTTCCATATATTAATGAAAAGAGAGCCTATTGTTGATCTTGGAAAATCAGTACTTTCTTATTTAATTTTATGGTAGAATCTGAAGAATTTTATAGCCATAATGTGCTTAAAGGGTAATCAATTCAGGTCTATATAACATGATTCATTAAATGTTGAAGATGCTACTTAAAAAGCTTTTCTTGAAATTAATCTCATGCTTGATTCTATTCTGTTCAGAACTCCAGTTACTCCTTTTTGAATACTTCATGGTACTAAGTCTCCTCCATATTCTGCTTTAGGTAATGTAAAAAGTCTACATAAAGTTTTAAAATGTCAAGGAGTTACATTCTTATATCTCATCAGTTAAAAAACAGCTTTCTTCATTGCAGCTATATACTTGAATGCAGTTTCTTTGCAATGGGGATTTAAGTTCTTCTTCTAATGTAGAATAACTCCTAAATATGTTACTTGTTCTTTTTAAGCAATTGGCTAATTTCCTAATTATAAATTTAAAATTTATTATTTCTGATTCTTCTTTAGAAATTAGATGCATTCGGATTTGGTAACATTAATCTTTAAATGTGTTCATGCAAAAACTTTATTTGCTTCATTTATTAAATTCTACATCTACTTTGCAGATTTGGAAAGAAGAATAAGATCATCTGCCCATCCTCTACAAGCGAAGCTAATACTTGAATCCTGGCATTTAAATCCCAATTAGGTACTTTTACTTTCCAGATATCTAATTACTATGTCATAATACAATAATGCTAAAACTGGTCCATGAGAACTTCCTTACATAACTCCATTGTTGAACTATAAAGTTCTGGTGCTCTTACCATCTATGATAAATGAAGAATTTAGGTTTTTATAAAACGATTCTAAAGCTATTATTATTCCAAGTGGTAGTTTAACTCTCTTAAGTTAATCAAACAAGAGTCTTCTTTCTATTGAGTCAAACATTTTTTCAACGTCTATCAGTGTTGCTATCAATTTAGTCTTACCTTTAGCACATTTCCGATAGTTATCAATTATTTGTTATATTATTCAAATTTATTAAGTTGTTTATCTGTTTTTCATAAATCCCATTTATGAAGGGTGAATCAAATTTCTCTAATAAATCAGATTGTATAGTCTTTTTGTTAAAGCTTTATCATATAGTTTTAGAATAGTATTAATAAGAGAAATAGGTCGTCAGTTTTTCCAATCATCTTTATTTCCTTTTTTAAATATTGGAATTATCACCGATATATTTAATTCCTAAGGGATTCTTCCAAGTCTTAGCATATTATTCAGAAAAGAATGAAGAATTATTAATAAATATTATCCACCATATTTCAGAAGTTCGCCTTTTATTCCATCTGGACCAGCTGCTTTTCCATTCGGAATTTCTTTTATAATTTCTTATATTTCTTTTATGGTAAAAAGATCAAATCCTTACAAATACGAGAGTGGATAATCTTTAATTTCTTAAATATTATCGTATATTTTATCTATTTTTTAATTACTAAGATTTATCTATTCTTGAGTTAGATTATAATGCTTGTTAAAAACACAATTTTCCCATGATTCAATGAATTTATTTTTGATTTCTTAATTAAAGTTCATAGTATTTCTCTTCAAAGGATTTAGAATTTTCTTAGCCTGTGAAAAAATTTCCCTAGAATCTCCATTAAGAAGTAGAAATTTCTTTTTTGCTTTGTTTTTTTTAAATTTTCATAGATTATACTTGAAGTCTTTCCAAAGTCGTTTTGCTTCCTCATGAAGATTAGTTACTTGCTAGTTTATTCTTCCAAATCTTACGTGAGCTTCCTTATATTCTGAGTTAGTTCTTTTTGCCTCTATATATTTCTTTGTGAGAGCTCGAGGAAGTTTGTTATAATTTGAATCTGGAATAAACGAACCTAATGTTTGATCAGCATTGTCTTAAATATTACTTTTGATGCATTCATATTAATCTTCAAGATTATCTTAATCTATTTAAAAGAATTCTAGATAAGTTTGTAGGAAAGTTTCTTAATATTTTTATCTATCTATTGCATCTTATAACCTATTTATTTTATATTTTCTCTGAGTTATCTTTTCCCAATATACTATAGAATTATTGATAAAGTCGACAGTGATTGGAATATGATCAGAAAATAAACTATTATTATGAGCAGTGAAATTTGCAAACTACTTAACGTTCAAATGGTTGCTTATAATGATATAATCATTACAATACGTTTTTCCTGTTCCTTTGTGAATACATGTATTAATGTTGCTATCATTCACTATCTCAAGATCGTTTTATAGTAAGAATTCTTATAGTCTAATGTTATTATCATAAGCATTTTCAGGATTATCACCGAAGCCTTATAAAAGAGCATTGAAATCTCCCATTAGTATATGTGGATTATCATTATATAAATTCAGCAATGTATTTAGTTGTTCATAAGCTAAATCTTTAACATCTTAACTTTTTCCATTATCAGGCATGTAACAAGACGTGATTAAAATATTATCCAGTTTAATTGTTATGAATCTATTTATTTCTTTTTCAACTTATATATGTATTTCTGTACTATTAAATTCTTCTCCTACAATTAAGCATACACCTCCTCCTTTTCCTGAGTTCTTAAAATATGTTTTAAATCCATTTATCAATATTGGAGGAAAGTCATCTTTTTATCAGGTTTCGTTTATTGATAAAATATCTATACTGTTATCTCTGATAAATTCTTCAATATTCAAGCACTTGCTCGCTATTCCATTAATATTTATATGTCCCATCTTTATTTTTTAAATTTATTAGTCCTTTCTAATTTTTTCCGAGCCTGCAGATAGACCACTTTCGTAAATGCAAATGCTTTTCTATCCTTATTGGTTAATCTAAATATGTACTAATCTTTTTCCATACTCAGGATGTTAATGAAAATATTGTATCAAAATATATATTACTTACGTCGTATATTTTTTAAGTAGCTTTCTATCTATATCAATTTTACTTTTCACACTATCACATGTACCTTATTCTAAATCTTAAGTAACTGTGACATATCTACCTTATATATTGTGCATTTCGTACTATGGACGTCTTCAAGTTTCGGATTTAATAAACTTTTAAAGTTATAGACTAGTCAGATTGAAATAACATATTATTTAATCGCACTCTTTTTTATTATTATGTTTACTCATACGTTTTGCTGGCGGAATTGTTTTATCTTCTTCTTCATGTTTCCTTTTAAGAATATTAAGATTAATATTGGAAGATAAGGTTTAATTCTGATAAATAGCATCGATCGAATCTGTTTAGTTTTATTAATCTTTTTTTCATCTTTTAGTAGAATAATTAAATATATCTTTTTTCAAATTTTAATTAAGTTTTTAAAACTCTTCTATTTTTATCTCAAGTGTCTACATATTTTGGGTACTTTAAATGAATTTTAAGTTGAGTTAGTGATATTAATGCTATAGTAAAACAAAATCTTCATCTGGCAATTTTATTTGACAGTATTAGTTATTATGTTATGTTATAATAGTATTAGTTTATGCTTCCTATTAATTATTTTAAGTTTACATTAACTTGTCTTGCTTGATTATATTTGTTTGAGTAAATTTTTGACACAAAAAAGCTGTTTATTATTTATTTATATTATCTGTTTAGATAATACTATCCTTTGTTTAAATATTTCCATATAATGTCTAAGTTTATGCATCTACAAATTACTTCTTCTAAAATTACTATTAATTACTGAATTCTTTTGTATGCTAGATTTAATTCTAAAATAATTCTTTATACATTTGAATTTCCTTATTTTTTAATAGAATTTAATTTTGAAAAGCTATATTTATTTCATATTTTTATTATCTTTACTTATCTAATTCGATTTTAAAAGTTAAAATTTCCATTTAAGCTTTCTATTCTTAATCTATAAATTACTTATTTTAGTTTTATAATTTTTAATATTAAGAATATAACTCTTGGAGTTAAATTTCGTTTATTATTTTTTATTAGGTAATTTGTTGAAGTAAATATTAGTTCTATTCTAATATAGTCTATTGATATCCTTGCTAAGTTTTATTTAGAAAGTTATCTATTTCAATTTAAGTAAAATTTTTAATTTTATTAAAGTTTTGGCATAGTGAATTATTTGCTCCTATCATTTAAGCTTAAGTAAAGCTTTAATTAGCATTGGCTTCAATTTGAATCTCTTAATTAGATTATATTTCATATTTTGAATTGACTTAATTCTCATAGTTTTTCTATTATATCTAAATTTCTTGAAATATACTAATTATTTCATCTGTTTAAACTATTTAGTTACTGTAATAAGTGGAGAAGTTTGTTTAAGTAATTTTATGAACTAGTTATTTTGATAGCATTTTTTTGTGATATTGCTATATATCAGATTTGATTGACTAAAAATTGTTCTATAATTGTTTATATTTCTAATAAATTTTATTTATATAAGTTTTATAATATATTTTGGATATTTCTTAGTTACTTATCAATGTTTCAATATCTCGTTCATATTTTGCTTTTATATTAATTAACATTTCATTTAATTATTGGTTCTTATCTATAAGTCTTTATATATTATGTTTAAGTTCTTTTATTTCTAAGGTAAATAAATTCTCATTAGACTAATTAATTATTTGATTTTATATTACATTTCTTAAATCAGCAGTTTAATTTTAAGCTTGTTTGCTCTGAAGATCAGGTAAATAATGATTATTTGAATTATCAGGATTAGTAGTATTATTTTATTTCTGATTAATTTCGTTATTTGAAATTTAATAGAATTGTTAATTAGTATTATTCAAAAATGAATCTTAAGTTTATGTTATTTTTGACTACCATAAAAGGATATCTTTATTTGAATTTTAATTAGGATTTGAAGGTATATCTTTTGAATTCTAACTATCTAAGATAATATCTTATTTTTGGAAAGATTTCTTAGGTAATCGTTTCGTATCTTTCGCGGTATTATTTTAGGCGGTTAATCTGTTCATCTATTTATAGGTTGATTTCACTTTCATAATACGCTACAATTAATATCCACGTTGAAGAGAGTTCCTAAGTAGTTTTAATGGGACGCGTATGAATTTGTTTTCCGGTTTTTGACTACAATTTTTAAGTAGTTGTCTTAATAAATTCATTATTAGGTTTACTTATTTAATTTGTAGTTACTCCAAATCTTTCGTTTGGAGATTTTAAAGCACCTGCCTATGCTTTTCCTATGAATTTGCAGCTTCTTTGAAATTAATTAAAGAAGAGTCACTATTAAAAACTAGTGAATTCTATATTTCGTCCATTTTTTTTTTTTTTTTTATAAAAATAGATTTATATTTCTACATCCTTTATTATTATATTTCACATTTATGAATTTTTTATACTTATTAGATATTTTTAACTTTTTTATAATTAAATATATCACTTTGTTTAAATTATAGTAGCTTGCTAATAATCCTGTGGATATATTTTCTAAATGTGTTTATATTAACAAAAGTTATAAACTTTTTTGATTTTTATTCATATTAATACTGCATACATTTGAATTTTTAGAGTTTGTTGGAACTTTGATGTTTATTGGTTATAAATATAAATATGTTTAAAGCTAAATTAGTTTATAAAAATCTTAAAGGATATTACGTGAATAGCAGATAAAGTGCTTTTCTTATTTTTATTTTTATCACAAGTCTAAATTAATTTTTTAAAATAAAGTCCTTCTATAAGTCTATTAATCTTAGCTTATATATTTAAAAATTTACACTATTTTAAATATTAATTATAAAGATACTTATAACTTGATGTATTTATAAGTACCTTAAAGAAGAAAGTAAATAAAGATAATTGCAAATATATTATCTAAATTTTATTAATGTAAATATTCATAATAGAATAATTAGAAATCATTAGTTACTATTTTAAAATTAATAGTCTTTCACATTTAACTATTTATAACTTTAAATTGTTTACTTTAGTGTATGTTTCAATCATTTCTTTTCATGATTCAATCCAGTACAAAATTTAGGTGATTAAGATATAGCAGTTTAAAGATAAAGAGTATGAATGTTTGATATAAATAAAAAAAATAAGTTTATTTTACTTTTTATATTTAATGTGGGTAAATCTTTTGAATTAGACAACTTTACAAATGTAGCTTTATAGTTTATGAGAAGAAAGCTTAAATTTAAAAAATATTTAGATCTAAGTCTTTGAATCTTACAAAATACTAAGTTAGTAAATATATTTTTATAGAGCATTTATAATAATTATTTTCTTGCAGCTAAATCATTTCATTTAAATGTATATAGATAAATTTATTAATAGATAAATCCATTTTTAAGTATATAATATTATGATTTTCAATAGTAGCAGGAATAAAAATAAATAATTAAACAAAGCCAGAAAAACATTTAAAGCATCTTTCTAACTTTAAATTTTAACTAAAGGTTAATAATAAATCTAATACATTTTTCTAAGATATTTAATTTATACACTTTATTTATTAATCTGTGGATGCATTTCATTTGGTAAGGTTATAAAAAGTACTAATTAAGCTGAAGAAAGATAAATTTTAATTTTTGTTAAATCCAAATTAGTAAAAACGTTTTACACTGATAATCATGATAAATTGGTTACAAAACTAAAATTTTATAATTATTTTACATTTATAACTTCTGTTATTAATAAAATACCATGATCTAACTATTACTCACTCATAAAATTAGTATTAGACTTTTAACTTTTGAGCATTGTAAGTCAACAAAAAATAGCAAATTTTAATATAATCTAAATTTAAATACCTTCCTTTTAGAATTTATAGTATTACATTTCTAATTTTTTGCTTTTTTTCAGAAAAAAAGATGAAAATTTGATCTTAAGCTTTATTTTTGATTGCATCTAATTTGCAATTTTATAATAAAGCAATTCTGAATGAAATTTTCCTAAAAATATGATTTGATTCACTTATACAAAGAATCAAATGAATTTGTTTGGATTAGATTCTTCAGCTTTTAACTATTCTAGCTATTAAAAGATTTAACTTAAAAAGAGATTAAAGTATGAAGAATGTAAATAAATTAGTGGATAAAGGTACCTATTATATGATTATATTATACTAGAATATCTCTATTTAATAGCTATTTTGCTATTTAATGATTATCTTAGTTGTTTATAAATTATCTAATTATACTTTATCTTTCAACACTTCTATTATTTCTTTAGTTTAAACTCAAGTTATTTAATTCATACCATATTTAAACTTTCCCCTCTATACTCTTTATAATAATGGATAACTCAGGTGACACTACCTAAAACAATCGTAAATACATTAAAGTTGAATGGAAGGAAGAGGAAGATGATTTAATGGAAAATATGATTGTGAGCAACTTCGTTAAAAAGATAAACTGATGTGAAGTAGCTAGATAGCTTAATTCACTCTATCATAACTATGAAGTTAGAATAGGAAGATAATGCTAGAAGAGATGGATACAAACACTAGTTCCTCTCAAATCTCTTTCATGAACAGCAGCAGACGATGTGTTACTTTTAAAGTTGTGGTAAAAGCATAATTACATTTCTGATAAGTTGTTTATTGATTGTGGAATAAACTTTCCTTAGTATAGTCAAGTGCAAATATAAGTGAAGCTCAGAAATTTACTGAAGGGAAAAAGTAAAAAGAAATAAGAAAGTCAAACGAAATATGAAAGCGAAGGATTAAGAAAGATGATAAAGACTAAAGATATAAGAAATTTATGTTTATCTCTAAGTAAAGTATGAGTTAATTTATGATTTTTTTATAATTTTATTTATAAAGTTTATAAAAAGTTTAACTTACCATTGTCTTCAATAGTAGAAGTCTAAAATCACATGTAAAAGTGTCTAGAGTTTATATAGCTATATACTTTAAAGATATAAAATATTTATTTAATCTAACGAAGCCAAGAAGAGTTTATTTATCTAGATTTTATAAATAGCAAAGTAACAACTTTGTAATTGAGAAAACGATATCAGTTGAGAAAAGATTTGCTAATGAAAAATAGATTGTATTTAGGCACAATCTAAAATATTTTGCATAATAATAAATGTAGTTAGAACATTTAAATTTAATATATATAAATAGATACTCATACCTTAAGCATAATTTAGTATTATTAAATCAGATTTCAAGAAATTTGACGATTTCTACCTCTAACTATCTTAACCTTTTAAATTTTTAGAACATGTTTTTATATTTATCAATCTTAGAAGAATAAAATTAGACATATATTGAAATATTTTTAGAAGATAAAGTGTTTTATTGGGATAAGCAAATTATATGGTTTTAAATAAGGCAATAGATGTAGAATGGCTGCTTTATATAAGCTATAAAGTTAAATTTAGCTTGATAATTTAATTTAGTGCTTATAAAATTAGTAATAGCATTTTAGATGAGTTTATAAGTTATTGCTTATAGAATTTTATCAAATTAATGCTTTATCATATTTTTATTTGAAAGATATATTTCAAGTTTAAAGTTAAAAAGTTAGCAAAGATTTAAGTTTATAAAGAAAAAGAAATATTAAAGTTGGTTTATAGAGAGATATAACAAGGAAAAGTAGTTTGTTAATTCATAATTATTTTAAAATTATAATATGGTTCTTTTCTTTATTAAAGTCTAAGGAATTTAATTTCTAAATTCTAAGATTATTTAAGGAAAAAAGGAAAACAAAAAGGGATAAGGTAAATTGGCCTTTAGTATTAGAAAAGTTATTTTAAAGAATGAACGAGATATAATAGATGCTAGAGATAATGAGAAAATATTGTAATGAGATTATATTAATTTAGAAAAAGGATTTAAAAGAAGAAAGTAGATGCTATATTGCAAATAAAAGGATAATAAATTTTAAATTAGTTAGTAAATGATAAGCTATTCATTTTTTAATTTTAATTAAGATAATTTTTTTAATTATTTCCATTAAAAAAAGTTAAAAGAATTCTATTTTTTCTAAAGTAGGCTTCTATATCCCTATTTCTTGAGAAAATTTCATCTTGAACTAAAATTTGACTAAGAAATTAATTAGTCCACCATTCTTCTTTATAATTTGCACTTTAAATTTGAGTTTGCTACATTTAAAGTATTTGTAAAATTTCTAAATTTATTATTATAAAGTTCTTCCTAAATATTAAACTTGATTAAGTTGATCATAATTAAAATAGGCCTTTTATTATGTTTCTTTTATTATTTTCATAAATTTGTGATCTTCTTCAGCATCTTTTATGAGGGTTCTTATTTTGACGTATATAACAGAGTTTTTTTAATTTAATTTAATTTAATTTTAACTTAAAGGATTAGGATCATCTTTAATTTAAGAAAATGCTTCCTAAAATTAAAGAAAATATAAATTTTTATATTCCTCACTCGACTGTACATGTCTTCGCTTAAATCAATTTCAAACTGAGATAATTCTTCTTTCCCTTCTATAAGCTAATAGAATTGTTCTCCCTTTTTCTTGCAATTTTTCCCCACCTTCTCTAAATAAATTCTAAGGTCATCGTTGTCCTTTTGAAATTGTTTATTTTGCTACTATTAATTATCAAGATCCTGTTTGAGTAATGTAACACTTGACTCTACTAATACAAGCTTCTTTCTATAAATACCTCTAAAGCAGTTTCAACATAGTCTCCTTGATATTCTAAAACTTTTCGATACTGCTCAAGCACTCTTCTTCACTTTATCCATTATTTCCATTAATATCCAGTCTTTTGACAACAATAGCTACGTTTTATTAAGGACTTGAAGTAAAGTTTTTATTGTTTTACATTTTTTGTTCTATTTCCATTTTATCTGTTTGAGGCTAGTGTTTTTTAATTTTTAATTGGATTTCTTCTTCAATTTTTTATGTATTTGCAGTTAGGTTTTTTTCTATCAATACAAATTTGTAAGTTAAGGCTTCAATTTAAAGCAAAAATTAATTTGCCTAGTCTTTATCTTCCTTTTTTATCTTACAAAAGAAGTTTAAGATTCTAGTTTTCTGTCTTGAAGGTTTAAATTTCTGTATTCATTTTCTCAATTAAGGAATAAAGCTAAATAATGTCTTGTTCATTGGATTTCTCAAGTTTTTCAAGTTTGTTAGGAAATTAAGTATTTCTGAATCCTTAACAGGAGTAGATTTATCTTTTTAAATTCTTGGTTCTTGTTAGTTAACTGAGACTTAAGATTAATCTATTAGGTTAGAATTTAAGGTTTAGATTCCCAGGTTTTTTTCAGAGTTTTTTTTAATATTTTATTATTATTATATTTTAAATAGGGAGAAGCAACCCCCAACTAAGATTTATTTAAATTTTGATATCAGGAAGTACCCCATATCGAAGAAATGAGCAAGAATCTTATTAGGAGTCAAAAGAAGACAAGACTGAAGAGGCATTAAGTAGCGTTAATGATAAAAGATGCCAGATATTAAGGTTTCTTAGGGAATATTCCGATCACTGTCATATAGAAGGCAAGAGAAAGCTGGCACTTTGGAAGACTTTAGCAAATATAATTTTAACCTTAAAAATATTTATTAAAGAGCTACGAGGCATTGAGGTGCTACGCATACTATAATCCCATTTGTTTATTTTTATAATAGCATAAACAGATAAAATATTATTTTGGATAGCAAAGCTTTATACATAAAATTTAACTTTTATATCTTTAAATAAAATTATTCCTTTTTAATTATTTTCAGTCTTCATGTTAAATAAAATAGAAACTGCTGGTTTCTAATCTTTTTTAGATTAATTTTCCGAATAAAACTTGCTCAAATTAGTGAATTAATTTAATAACTTTTGGGATTTTATTTTTAATTTATAATTTACATTTTATTTATTAAGAAAGGTGATGCTCATAAATCTTTAATTATTGTGAATTTCTTATGTCTAAATGACAAGAAAAAAGCAATTTAATATGAATAAAAAGCTATTAGTCTACATAAAATTTAAGTTTCTCGATATTGCTAATATATTTTATTTATTTTTAAAATATTTATAAGAGTTTTATCCTATTTAAGAACCAAGTAATACAAATCTAGTTATAAAAATACTTATAAATAAATAATAAAGATTATTATAGAGTGCCTAGCACCTCATTGGCACGCAGCTCTTTCAATATCATATTAATATTAAAAACTGTTCAATAATTTCTTATTTCATTCTAGCTGTCCAATGAGTCACATCAGCTTCTCCAAATGGGAATTCTCCTTATTAAAGATTATTCTAGAGTTCTGAACCAAATGCTCTAGTCTTCTTGAATAAGATCTAAATAAGAATTATTAA
This sequence comes from Loxodes magnus, assembly GCA_946699065.1. NCBI lineage: Eukaryota > Ciliophora > Karyorelictea > Loxodida > Loxodidae > Loxodes > Loxodes magnus. The sequence goes on from CAMPDV010000106.1 coordinate 620,758, forward strand.
TTAAAGATATTAGATGGCTCGTTATTCAATGTTCATACTGCTAGTGAGAACCCTCAAATAAGTTAGGTTTGTTTCTTCCAAGCATGTCTACCCTTTTCCGTAGTGACATCTAGTGCGAGATTTCTCACAATACAGTATGCATTGCATCAGACTACCTACTAATTTTCCTGACCACAGCCGACATGCATATCTTGATTCATAATAATAATATAAGTTATGGAATAACATAGATGAAAATAAAGATTTATGCCTATAAAATTGGAAAGTTTTTTATAATAATTAAGGAAAAATTAGAGACTTAAGATTTAATATTTAAATCTTATACTAAGTATTATGTTACCTCATAAGTCTATTTTATGAATAATACTTTCTACAGCTGTTCAATTCTAATTCAGTTTATTTTTCTTATAAAGAGTAGACAGTAACTCTTATGATTAATTTAATAAAAACTTAAATTAAGTAAAAGTTAAACCTTTTGATAGCTTTTATGATCTATACAAATTTAAAATAATTCTATTTATATGTAAAAAGAGGCAGCTAGAAATAATATATTTAAACTTATTAAAATATATATAGTAATTTCTAGTATTGCTGTAATTTAAATTTAAGTAGAATAATCACCTATTTTAACTGATGTTATCACATTATTAATAGACTAAAACCTAAAAATTGCATTAATTAATTAAATATTTACTTTATTTAGCTTAAATACTCTATTTATTTTGTTTAATTAACTGGACTCTATGTCTAAGTATTTAAAGTTTAGTATATATAATCTAAAATATTTTAGTATTAATCCATTCTTTAATAATAGAAGACTATTATTTTATAGACTTAAAATTTAATACCCAAAATGAATAAAAAGAAATTATATTATAGTGAAAAACCTTTATTTTTATAGATAACACCATATGAAAGTATAACTTGAAAGCTAAAATATTACTATTTACAAATATGGACTAAGATATATCATATATCTTTAAGTTAATTTGATAGAAAGATTATTAATAAGGTTTATAATAAAAAATTATAACTAAATAAACTTTATACAGTGTTAGCTTAAAATGTATTATTACATTAAGCAGTTTAAATAAATTACTAAATATTTGGTTTAGAAATAATTCTTATTTAGAATATAATATTAATAAAAGATACCTTTTTTAGTTTAAATCCTATATTCATAAAAATACTAAAATTTGAACTATTCAAAACTAAACTCTATAATGATGTAAAATCTTGCTTTATTTCAATATTTTCAATCATATTTAAAGAAAGTTAGAAATGTATTTTGCTTTAGTATAATTTAAAGCAAACTAGTGATACTCATGTAAATATATAAAAAAGCTATAATTTCTATCTATATAATTAAGCACTAAGCTAGAAAGCAATTTTGCAAATAAACTATGAGGATAAATAGCTATTAAATAAAAATAAAGTCTAAAGCTTTTTGATCTTGCTTTAAAAAGAACAATAAATAAATGTATACAATTTACTTTATTCAAGTCTTAATATACAAATTAAACAAATTAAATTAGATTTATTATATTGCTATATATCTAATTTAAACTTATTTTAAATAAAGTCACTTAATATAAAGAAATACTCAGCAAATTTTGAACAAAATTTTAAAGAAAACAGAAATATCATATATATAATATTAAACTCCCTGCTTATATAATAATTAGTTATTAATATAAAATTAAAGAATTAGTATTTATACAATTATTTCTTAAGGTTTCATATCTACGAAATAAATTATATAGAAGAAATAAACTTTATCGATGAAAGAATAAACGAATTATGATAAAATCAAAACTATAATTAGATAAAATTTTATTTTATTATTATATATATATAAAATGGTTTCTAAGAAATAACAGAACTTTGACCAAAACATTTAAACAGGAAAATTCTCTAAAAAATAAAAAAGCGAAATAATTACAATGAGTGAAAGTGAGAAATATGGTTGATGTGACGAACATTAACCACTTGGAAATCCAGAATTAAAAAACTTCCGACACAAACTCAAATAGAAATATTATCTAAGTCATTAAAAGAGTTTATGTTTAAAAATAGATACCTCACTGATAAAGTAGAAAAATTAGAAAAACTAATAACGTCTTTACTTGAGAAACAATATTAATAATCATAAGAAATAGAAGACAAACCGGAACAAAGAGTTCTTTAAATTTAATAATAAATTCAGGTTATGCCATTTTCGTTTTAACAGAATTAATCAGATCCTATGGAAATAGAAAATGAAGCCTCAAATTAAAATAAACAGTAAACGTTTATTTAAAATAAGTAGTAAATTTAAATTAAATAAGTGTTACAGGAATAATAGTTTAAAAGAAGAATAAAAAGCTACGTGTGCAATAAATACACTAATGAAAATACTGCTACTAACTAAGCGAAATTTAAAGAAATAATAAATAAGATATTTTTAGAAAACTATTTAGGATATATCCAACATAAAGCGGAAAAATTTATAGAAAAAAATTCTTTAATTCAAATCTTAATCCTTGGATAAATAATAAAGAACGCTAAGTGTAATACCAAAACTATTCCGAATATTAAAGGATGGTGCTCTAATGAAGTGCTACACCGCCTAACTAAGCCTAGTAGAAATTCAAGACAAATTAATGGAGACAAGCTGATAGAATAGGTCAGATGGCTGAATAATAAGACTTTAATAAAGCTTTTTAACTTTAACTTTTAACTTTTTTAAATGAGATTTCAATTTTTAATTATTTTTACACACTAGAAATAAAAAAATATTTTATTATGAATATAATTATTTTCCTAAGTCATAAATTAATAGGGAAGGAAATAATCTGAATTACTTAAGTTAAGAATTAATTAAAAATATTCCCATAATAACAAAATTAAAAGAGTAGATAATTTAAAGCTAAACTTTTGCTTAATTATTATATTTAAGATTAGAGTTTAATTTCATATATAAAAGCAAGGCTTTTAGTCTTTTATGAAATTATAAATTTTTAAGTTACAATTTTTATATAGTTATAACAAACTAAAATTTCAAGTTGGTATTATTAAGAGTTATATTTTCCTAATTTAGATAAATTTACATAGATAGAAGTCTTTTAGGTAGAAAAGAAGACTTAGCATTTTTTAGAGAGATGCATAGTAAGCAAAATAAATATATAGATATATTAATTTTTAGTAATAAAGTCTTATAAAATCAAATAAACTATTTAGTAAAATGCTTTTGATTTGACAAAGACTTTCTATTGTCATATGATAATATTATCTTAGAAATTACATGCATAGCAATTATTCCATATCTTTAACTAGACTCACTCAATTAAATAAAATAGTATCCTGTAGTTGTAAATCACTAAGCATAAATATCTATTCTCTCATAACTAGCTTTTTAATAGAATAAAATGAATGTAACTAAAAAGTTGTATTATCATTCTAGGAAGAAACTTATAGAAAGAAAGCTTAATAAATAAAGATATAAGATTAAAGAAAATACACTAAAAATAACTATTAACCTGAAGGCTTTTCCTTTAAATCTAATTTAATTATAATTAAAAGTCTTACAGTCACTTTAAGATACTATTATTTTAGAAAAATAGATGCTTAGATATATCTAAATAGTCTAAATTAAAAAACTTAATCTTTAATATGACAAAGTAGTTTTTATTCTTATTACAGAGATTTATCAAGTATTTTTTAATAGAGAGATAAGGCATCAAATTTTTAGTCTTAATTTAGATTTGATAAAGAAACAATCTGTAAAACAAGCAGATACTATTGGCTTAGTTCATAAATATAATAGAACTTGGTTTTATTTTATCTTAAATATGATATACTTTTTTATATAATAGCTATCTGAAGATATATAAACAATTAGCTTTCATAAGGTTTGCTGCTATAAATAAAAATAATATTTTCAGTGTTTTACATATCTTAGTTTTTATCTAGTTCTCTATATAGAACGATATTAAATAAATCAAATGAACTAAGATTTATAATATAAATTTTATTAATCCTTTATTCATTTTGATAGCTTGATTTAGGCTTATAAAATTATTTTAAAAGCTATAAAAACTTAGATAGCAATAATTATAGATGCATATAATTATCAATTGAAGAGTTTCCAATTCAAAGCTAATTACAACAATATTAAATTTTGAGTGGAAAGGATAAACTATAACTGACTAAGTATTAAAAGGTTGATTAAATCTTTAAAAAGTATCCAGATTTGAAAATTACAATGAAAATACCTTTTAAATATAGCTAATAAAAATAATAATTTAATTTAATTTTTATTTTAATGATACCAAGGTAAATAGTTAAGAAGAAGTGCTAGCTATGAATTGTTATTGTAATATTCAATATTCAAATGTTAAAGTTGAAAGACTTCTTCATATACCAAAATTATGTTTATTTAATAATATCACTCAAGTTTACTTTGAAAAATAATTTTCATACTTAAATTAATTTTAAGCTAAAAATGATAGTTAGAATCTAATAAATTTATTTATTTTGTTCTATATACTAAACAATTGCATCTCAATTATCAGGAAATTTTTTTTAAACAATATAGATCGTTAGAAAATAAATAAAGATATTAATATCACTTGATTATATGAAAAAGATTAGAAGTAGCTTAAACAATAATAAAATTTATACTATTTTATTCATATAAGAATATTTCCTTAGCCTCTATATAAAGATATAAAAGTAGTTTCCTTCCATTATTTAGTTTGAAACTTACATTAACGTTAGTTAGTTTATTTTCATTTTAAATAGCTATAAATCTTCATATGGAAAGATTAAACTAAAAAATAATTGTATATATCACTAATTAATCCTTCAAATCTTAGATTCATTTCTTCATTAATATTTATCAGTCTTTAATGCAAATTCTAGTAATAGAGTTGTAATATATTTTATAAAATAACAAGCTTTGAATTTGTACTTTATAAAATTAAAATTTTAAACTGAAAGATAAATATTTTAAATGATTTACTTATATAAATAAATATTATTTTTGATAAATCCTTAACTAAATTAAATTTTCGATTCACATTTTGCTTAGAGAAATACATAAAACTCTCATGCCATCAATCTTTCTTATCTTCCTTATTCCTTACTCTTCTCTATTCTCCTTTCTTTCCTCTTCCTCTCCTCTTCTTTTTACAACTCCTTTCAGAAAGTTTCTTAACTTCACTAATATTTGTCCTTAGCTGTATTAAGGAAAGTCTATTCCACAGTCTATATAAAACTTATCGCAAATATATTTATTTTTCTACCATATCTTTAACAGTAGGATATCATCTGTCGAAGTCCAAGAAAGAGATTTAAGGGGAACTAGTACTTACAGTCATCGTTTCTAGCATTATCTTCCTATTCTAACTTCAGACTTATGATAGACAGAATTTAGTTATCTAGCTACTTCACATCAATTTACCTTTTTAGCGAAGTTATTTAGTACAAATCTTTCCATTAAGTCATCTTCTTCTTGTGTCCACTCAACTTTAACATATTTTCGATTACTAGTAGTAGCCTAGGTATTCATTTATATTTTATAAATGATAAAGAAGGGAGAGTTTAAATATATGGATGTATTTTTATGCAGTTATTTAAATTAAAGTTAGAGCTTAGAAACTAAAATAAAGAAAAATTAAAGAATAAAGGATTAAAATAAAGTTTTATCTTATGGACCGTTTCTTAAAACCTTAAAGTTAAAATTATCACTTTCAATTCTTAAATAAAATGAAAGAAAAAGTCTTCTAATATGCATAGCAACTCTAATCAAGCGTTTAGGTTTCTATTTATTATAAATTAAAATTTTTATATTGTTGTCCTGAGTAATGCTACATTCTTTAATAGCTCACTTCTTCAAAATAAGTTAAATTCTAATGAAACTTTTGATAATTCCTAATTTAAATAAATTTAAATATAAGTATGATTATGTATAATTTTAACCAACTAAAAAAGACTTAGTTATTCAAATTAAAATATTACTAAATTTGTTGCTAGATAAAAAATTATTAGTTAGTAGATTACGAAAGGATATTACCAAATAATAAAGTTAAGATTTAGATTAATATAAAGTATTTACTTAAATTTATCATGTAAATTGCATTTGTTTACTCAAGAAACAATCAAGGATTGCTTTTTATTATTTAATTGGATTATTAATTTTTAATTATTATTTAGTTTTATTTATTAATCTAAAAGATCTTTAGAATTTAACTATTTTCTTAATGAATTATTATTGAATCATATAAAATGTTTACTATTTGCCTGCTTATCTAAAAATTTGTTTAAGAATTATATATTTTTGTTTCCTTATGAGTTAAAAGTAAATTTTTTCTTTGGATTTTATAACTTTTTCTTTTTGAAAAGCCAAAGATAGAAGGATTTATCTTTATGAATTATTACTAATATTAAAAAAAAGCAGATAAAGATTATTTTTTCTTAAGATGATATAATAAGCTTAAATAATTACTCTTAAAGAAGCTATTCAAACAAATTAACTTAATCTAGTTATTCAATTAAATGATTTTTAACTTTAGGAAGTCATTATAAATTAATTTTTATCAAAACAATGTCAAATTTTCAATCTTTAAAGCTAATTAAATTACTTATATCAAATAGCAAGTTTAACATAAAACAGATTAAGTTTTAGTAAATAAATTTAAAATTCATAGAGATTAAATAATTGGCGGAATAAACGTAATTAATTGATTTTCTTTAAAGAAACTAGATATTTAATCTCATAATTTAAATAAAGTCAATCACACTTTAATTGAAGTATCTCCATTATTAAGTTCTTTTATAAATTTAATTTTCTAGATATTTGGTTTTTTATTTCTGTCAACAATTTTAAAAATTAAAGTAGACAATACTTTTACATAAAATTTGCTTAATATACATTTTTGCTTATTTAAATAGACAATGTATTTTAATTCTATTTATTAAGAAATTATCCTGGAACAGCTTTTAATCTGTGTGAGGTAAAATATACACAAAAATAAAATAAAAAAAGTAATGATTTAACAAAGCTTCAATAAGCAAACTCAGATTTTATTTGTAAGCTAAAGTAAATAAAAAAGTATACTAGGCAATAAATGATTATAAATAGCTTATACATAAATTTAAAATATATGAAAGATAATGCTAAATTAGTTCTATATCAAAACTATTTATTTTGTATTTTTAATTCTATTTTACAAGTAAGGTTATTAAATAAATTAAAAGCAAAAATAAGTAGTTTTGTTTTAAGTTATATCAATATATTGGTGAAAAAGATATTAAGGTTATGCAAAAACATGAATAATATGAATGATATTTTATAAAATAATTTAGGTAATAATATAGAGTAAGAGATAAATAGGTGAGTATAATTTTGATAAATAAAAAATAATCAAATTAAAAAAATGTTATTATAGAGTATGTAGCCCTACAATAGGGGGTATTTCTTTAAAAAAATCAATTTATAAGTCTCTTCAGTCTCCAATATTCCCAAAGCATTTTCTCTTCTATTTACGGGCAAGGTTGCAGTTCAAAATCTCCAAAACACAGGACACCAACAGGCGATTACAGGTAATTTCCAACCCATGATGAAGAGATTAGTCAGGCTCAACATTTAGAACAGGCTGCTTCACAGTCAGTTCAATTCTGGGGAATTCTTCTCTCGACCTTAAAGAGTAAGGTCCACCCTATTTAAATTAAATTATAATATAATAAATTAATTTGATTAATGATATAAGATCACTTCTTATAAAGAAACTTCTAAGAATTTTATTTTAAATATTTATATATTTAGGAAAAATAATAAGAAAAACAGTGTAAATTCATGAAAAATTATGAATTGAAGACTTTTATAGCATAAAATAAATTAAAATAATGTTTTTAACCTAAAGAGATATTTAAAAATAGCTAAATTATCTTACTTTATTACTAGAAGTAAAAAGGAAAATTTTAAAAGTATATGAAAAACTAAAATGATAAATATTTGAAAATTATAAAATAAATATATATTCATAAGATTAAATTATGGCTATTTAACACTGTGGTAAAAGAAAATTTATGATATAACGTTAAAATAGAAAAAAGAGTCTGAGGATTAAAACATAAATAATTATTTTAATTTTTTAAAGCCGATAAATTAAAAAACTTATTAAACAATTAAAAATCTCATTTAACTTATAAAATAATATAGATTTTAATTTAAAGGTAGGTGAAAGATAGATAAAAGAGATATTAGAGCAATTTCTTTAATTTAATTAATATTCAAATAAACTTAAAATTAATGTAAACACATGAAAAGCAGAATCGTTATTAATTTTGTTTTATATTAAAGGCAAATATCATCAATGACAATTTAAGCATTATCTTTTATCTAATTATTTTAATTATATCATAATATGCTTTTTCTTTACTTCTATAAGCAAAGAATTTCATAAATAAGATTGATATTTTAAAAAATGTTTTGTTTGTCTATTATCTAGATTTCAAATCTTAATTTATACAAAATTTTATATAGTAAGCCCTGCATAAATTATTTAATTAAAGCAAAAGTTAAATAGATCTTAAATATATCTAAAAGGTAAATGATATAATTATTTGTAAATTAAGTCAAAGAATATTTTCATTTTAACTTAGTTTTAAAAAATTTTAGCTTTCATTCAAATTAAAGATATTAGATTATTATTTATCTCTATTTAAGATAAAATTTCATATATAAAGAATCGTGAAATTGTAATTCTTGAACAAAATAAAGTTTTTTCATTTAGTAATCTTTAACCTTATAAAATTATTAAAATAATCTATTAATATTTTAAATTTAATTATATAATGTTCGTCTTTCAGCTTAATTAAAAAATTTTTTATGATATCACTCTCCTTCTGAAACTCTTTGGCCTTCATTATTGTTTTTATTTGACTTTATTATTTTATTGTTTTGTTGCTCTTCTTCTTTAATCTTTGTTCATATTAAAAATAATTATTTTAAGTTTTCTTTATTCTCATATTATTAATGGATTTAGTTTCCGCTCAATCATTCTTAAAATCAAGTTATTTGTTAATGTTTTTGTTTTATTCTATCCATGTTTTTTTAATCTTAAGATCAATATCTTCTAATATTTATTTATTCTTTTTTCTTCTTAATTTATTAAAAGTTGATTATATTCTAGCATTTCTTTCAAGTTTTTTTCTTATTTTTATTAATTTCATTTTTTATTTGATATTTATTCTTTCCTTCTTTTCAGATTTATGTTTGTGCTTAGATTTTATAATGTTTCTTGAATCTGAAGACTGTTTTCTTATATAGTTTTTCTGTAATATTAGCAATCAAAGACGTGTTCAAATTTTTCTTATTGCTTACAAATATATAATATTTACTCTTAATCAATGTGTCTTTCTGAGAGATTAGCTCTAAAAAATATTAATTGTGTTCTAAGTCTATAAATTAATTTTTATTCTTTTATTAATTCTTTGTTTGTTGTTATATATGTAATTTTTTTAAATTTAGTCTCATTTTTATATTTTTTATAATTTATTTTTGCTGTTTTCATATCTTATATTCTCTTTATTGTTTCCTTGAAAAATTTTACTTGTATTTTTTTAAAGATTTTTTTAGTATAATTTTTATGTTAAGATCTTTTATTTATTCGTTGCTTATTTCATAGAATTTTTCAATTTTTTTAATGCTTTTTTATATTTTGAGTTCTATTTTTAATTCTATTTGAAAAGTTATTAGAATTTCGTATTTTATCTGCTTTTTCTTTTTTTTGATCATTTCTGAATTAATCTTATAACTTCTTGTGGAATTTAAAAATCTTTATGCTGTTGAATCTTAAAATTTATATCAGTTAAAATCTACATACTATATTTCTTTAAATGATGCTTGTGGAATTTTCAAGTATTTTCCTATGATTTATCTTTGTGCTATTTAAATTTTATTCTTTCATTTTGTTATTCCTACTTAAATACTATATGGGATTAATTCCGAGCAGTATTCTAATTTTGGCATTATAAATTATCTGAATAAGTTCTTAAAGTTAATTGTCTATGTTTTGTTATAGTTTTTGAAGAATTAGGATTTGAATAAAATTATCGATCACTAAAATTTCGTAAAGAGCTACTCAACCTGAACCTTTTCTTCGTTAAGTTAGTTTATTTGATATCCTAGGTATTAAATTTATTATTTCTATTATATTTTTTTTCCTAATAGAAAAAGTTCAATTTCTTTGTTCTTTTTATTTTATTCTTAAGCATTTATATAAATTCGCATTTCTCCGTGTTAATATAAAGTCTTATTAATTTACAAATTTTTTCAGTTTCGTTTAATAAAATTAACATATTTTTTTGGCTATTTGATATTAGAACTAAATCATCTGCTCAAGTAAGTTTAGCATGATAAATTTTTGGAATTTTATAACTTAGATTTTCATGTTTTTCTAAATATCTTAATACTATATCATAGTATATTATTGGTAATAGTAATCCACTTGAGCTGCCTTGTAAGACTCCATTTACTTACCGAAATTTTCTTGTTATTTCTTCATCAAGATAGAAGTGCATATATACTTTTTAATATGTATCTTTTATTATATCAATTATATTTTACGAAATGTTTAATCATCATTAAAAGAACATTGAACTGATAAATCATTAGCAAATTCTTTTTATGATAAACTTTAAAACTAAACAAGTTTCAATTTATTAATATCAATATCTTAAACCTCCTGTAAACGAAAAAGCATTTTAGACTGATAACTAAAGTGATCAGATAAAGGGATATTTCAGAGTAATTTATTTATTAATAAAACCTTATAGAATGATATAAATAAATTTGATTATAGAGCGCGTAGCACCTCATTGGCGCTCAGCTATTTCAATATTAATATTTAATATTAAGAAAAATGTTCTCATGTTTCTTGCTAAAATTATAGAAGTCCAATGAGTCAGCTTCTCCAAATCGGGAATCTTCTTATTAAAATTTATTCTAAAATTTTGAGTCAAATGCTTCAGTCTTCTTGAATAAGGTCCAAATAAGAATTAGTTATAAGTCATTAAGGCCCGTCAGTCAAACTTTCATACTGCTAGAGAGAACCCTCAGGGTAAGTTAGGCATGTCTCAACGGAGCTTATCCACCCTTCCCCGTGGTGGGATCTAGTGCGAGATTACTCGCAAGGCAGTATACACTGCACCAGATTGCCTACTAATTTATCTGACTTGGCCGACATCCATTTGATATATTTTTATAATAATATGTAGTTTGTAATTGAATTTAAATTAAAACCTTTAATATAAAGTTTATTTCTCTTTTATCATAATTATAATTTCTTTGATTAAGAGTATTGTATAAAAATTAAAGATATAATAGAATCAAATATTAAAGGTAAATATTCTTTTAAATTGATGAAAATATTAATTAGTTGGTGGCACATAATAAGATATTCTGATTTATAATGAACAAACTAGAAGTTAAAAATTCATACATTTAATGTCCATGGACTAAGAATAGACAATATTTTATTTTTAAAGCTGATAAATGAATTCTTGCTAAATCATTTAATTTATCTCTAAGAAAAAAGCTGATGAAATTGAAAAAGATTCAGTGAATCTATAAAACTAAAAAGAATTTTTTTAAATAACATACCAATTATAGGATTTAAGAAAGTTTAGTCAAAAAATAATTAAATATAAAGAAAAAGAAAATAGATAAATATATTAGCATCTAAATAAAATGCTCAATCTGCTTTAAGATATCATATAACTTGAATGAACAAAAAGTACAGCTCATGAAGATTATTAAGAGATGATTGAAACTTATTTGAAAAATATGAAATAAATTTAGAAATAAAGAAGCAATAGTATATTTAGTTTGAAGAATAAAATAAATACATTCGAATACAGAATTAAATAGTTTAAATACAATAATATTTTTTAAATAAGTATGAATAAATAAAGAATAAATAGATTTAAGTTTGTTTCTATATGGTCTACTTAAAAATACTTCCAATATTTCTATTATAAATAATGAGATTATAGAGTGCTTAGCACTCTCATTAGTGCGCAGCTCTTTAAAAAAAATGTTTCATACTGACAAGAATGTTTGTTACTGATAAAATTATCAGATACTGGTAGACCTTTTTCAATACTGGCATAATTATTCAGTACTGATAAAAATGTTCAATACTGATATAATTTTAGAATACTCGTAATCTTTAATACTTGTTGGAGGTCCAAGGACATGGCAGGATTGTGTCTCATTGCATCACCAAAGCAGAGGACGACATGTGTTAATTATGGGTACTTAAATTCCCCACCTCTGATGAAGCTCACAATATTATTTCTTTTTCGTTCCAGAATTAAAGCTAAACTACGCCAGTACCGAAGGTCTAAGAATCTTATGTCTCGAGGCTAAACCAAAGCAGAGGAAGACATAAAGTCGATTATGGGTACTTAACTTCCCCAACCTCTTATGAAGATGATCTTGCTGCTCACCTTCGAACAACTATTTAATAATATATTTATATAATAATTACTTTAAAGTGATATATCTTCTTTTTAATGAAGTTAAATTTTAGTCTTTATATAATCATGCTCTTACTGTCAACGATAATATTTTGAGATTAATCATCAGAATTTAAATCTGTTTAATAATAATAATAATATACTTAAAGTTAGTAGAGTTTTGCATTCTCTGGAATTGCAACCAGTTCCTGCGGACAGTTTTTTTAACGTGGATGTGATCCACGACCTTTTTATTAAGTGGAAGGTTACCACTGTAACCGTTCAAGTGGTCTTGCAAAAAGCTTTTATTTGTAGATCCCTGTTGGAGTTATTCATAGTTTATTGAGTTGTCTCCATGTTCTTTTCTGTTCTTATTCGTTTATTTTCTTTCATTATCAACAGTTTTTTAAAATATGTTGATTTGATTTGCAACATCAACAAAGTTTGTATTATTGTCTTTATTTCGTTCTTTTTTATGATAATTTATTTTCTATATTTTCTAATCTTTTAATGAAACTTGTAGCAATCGATTCTTTTTCTGGATTCAATTCTGTTTTTAATTCTATTGGTATTTTTTCTATTTCCATTTTTGTGTCGTATTTAAAATTTTATTATGATTAAGTTCAGAGTTATTCTTCCGTTATTAATTTGCTACAAATAAGTTATCTTCTAAGTATTAGTAATTCGTTGTTCTAATCTTCTATGTTACTCATTAGTTCCCGTATTTTTTCGCCTAAGTTGTAAGTTGTTTCTTCATAATTTGAGATTACTTTTTACATTTGGTCTAATTAAATTTAAAGTTTTTGATTAGTTTCGTTTTTAGGTTATCTTATCTCTATAGATCCTACCATAACTTTACCTTCTGAAGAAGAGCTTGACTCCTCCTATTGTTATTATTTTTTCTAAATTTCTTTTGCCGCTTTTCTCTTTAGGTTTCTAAGTTAATTTTTTGAGAGTCGAAGAGATTAATCCATTTTTTTTAAAAATCTGTTTAAATGAATAGTTCTTTTTATGTGAAATAATCTAAGCTACATATCTCTACTCATTACTATTTCTTCTTTTTTCTTTCAAAATTAAAGTAAATCCAGCTTTAATTATTTTTTATTATCTAAAATAGCAGAAAATTATTTTTTAATCCTTATAATTCTATTCAAATGAGCTAATAACCCATAATTTTATATCTAAAAGCTGATTGCACATATATAATTTCATCTTTGGAAAATCTAATTACTCTGCATCTTAAAAGTTAGGAATTTCAACAAAGAATTATATTATACTCAAACATAATTAATTTATCTGTCAAATTTTTGTCTTTTCTTAAGTTGCTATTCTTAAACTGCTTCTTACGTTTTTTTCCTAAAAGAAATAGAGATGTCAATTACTTAGTATCTCTAGTCCTTTATTAATCAAAGATCTTTTTATAAATAATAAACCAATTTAACTTTTATTTTATTATATTTCTTGCTAAAAATCTTTCTGAAATAAACAAAATTCTAATATTCTTTAAGCCTAAATTATGCTAGCATTTTTTATCTTACATTATTAGTGGAAACATTTAAAAAAAATTTTCTTTTTGTATTTTGTAAGAAATAAAAAATTGAATCAATCTTATCATTATACAGAAACCTCAAAAATCATTCATTTTAAATTTATAATAAATTGTTTGTATTTTAATTAGATATTATTATCTTAACTTCATACAATAAATTTAGCTTCTTACTCAAGCTTCCATAATTATCATCTTAGAATTTCTTATTCAAAAGTCTAAAATTAATTGAAAGTTTTTTTTTAATTTTCCTAGCTTTTCTTTATAGAAACTTAATTTTCGTCTAAGATAAATATACATTTTATAGAGTTAAGCTTTTAATTCCAATTATTATATGTAAATAAATAGGGAGGAGCAATCCTCCAACTGAAACTGACTTAAACTCTGGTACCAGGAAGTACCCCATAGGTGAAGAACCAGCCAAGAGAAGAGAAGACAAGATCGAAGAGGCATCAAGTAGCATTAATGATGAAAGATGACAGATACTAAGATCTCTTAGGGTAGCATTCCGATCGCGGCCATACAGAAGACAAAACTCGCAAGGGAATGCAAGTACTGTGGAAGATTTCAACAAGGAATTTTTTAACTTGAAAAATCTTTATTAAAGAGCTGCGCACCATTGATGTGTTAAGCGCTCTATAATCTCATTTATTTATTTACCCATAGCTTTAGTCTGTCAAAATCTTTTTGCTAGCCAATTTTAAAGATATTTCTAAAATTAATTTTAAGCATTTAGATTATAATAGCTTATCCATTTAGTTAGATTATAAAATCAAACTTTAAGATATTTTACTTTTTATTAGATTTATTATAATAAATCTTTACTTTCTTTAATTCTTGCTAGAACTAATTTCTTTCGAAATTTTCTAGTAAAACTTAGTTTATTAAATAAAACTTTCTAGTAAATAAAGATATTTTAAGAAAGACTAAGAAACAGAATTTCGCTTAAATATTTGTAGTTATAAACTCTATAGCATTTGGTAATTCTATAAAAAATCTCATTTTGTAAACTACTACAATAAATAGTTCTCCCATCAAGAAATCAACTATTTAATCCTAAAAAATGATGTTCTAAAATAAGTGTGATGAGAATTTAAAAATAACAGCTTTTATGTAAAATCTAAATACTTCTACTATCTTATTTTATATTTTAGGTTTATTTAATAATAAATTCCAAAATTTTAGCTAAAAATGTCAAGCAAGAAGTAAAAAAAGAATGGAGACAAGGAACAATAGAAAGTGTAGATTTATTCTTAAGAAATAATAATTTTAAGTTAATTTTAAGCAAAAGTTTTATAAATAAACATAAATGTATAATTAAAAAAGCTATTAATTTAATTTAAAAATTAAAAAGTATAGATAAAAGAACTAATTTACTCTTTTATCTTTTTAATTAGATAGAAATACCTAATCTGATTTAAATAATTTACTTTAATATTTTCTTAGGAAATTTTTATTGCTATTAGTTAATTTTATTTCTATATCTTTTGTATTTTATCTTATAATAATTTAAGCTAAACTTTATTTTATAAAAATAATCTTACTGAGATTCGAACTCAGATCATTGGATTTAGAGTCCAAGGTGCTCGCCATTACACCATAAGAGCTCTAATTAATTTCTTAAGTTAAACTAAAGAATATAATAACTTAAATGTTTATAGTTTAAAATAAATATTTTAATGATAGTGGCTTACACTTTTAAGGATTCTAGGCATGTATAAAATTAAAAAATCTATTATTGATAAAGCTTATAAAATATAAATAAAGTCTTTCTAAATAAAAATCTTTAATAGAAAATGAGATTATAGTAATTAAATATTTTGATAGATTCATTTTAATTAATTTTAAGATGAACCTTTATAACTAATTCTAAAAATTGCATAGAAAATGTTTTGCTTTAATGTTTTAATTTAGCATTTTATTAGCATTACTTAGAGAAAAATAAATATGAAAATAATGAAATAAATTTGTTGTCAACTGAATATTATACTTAATTTATCTAAATGATTTAATAGTATAAGTTAAATTAAATAAAAAAAAACTAAAATAAAGTTTATTAAACAATAAAATATTAAGATAAAGTTAATTTATAAAAGTTTTAAATTAAAATATTCATATGCAAACATTAATTATTAAAGTAGTGTTTCAATTATTTAATAAACAAAAAATTAATAGATAGTAAATATTTATTTAATAGAAATTTATTTCTTCATTCCTTCATTCCTTCTAATAGCATTATAAATTTACATAATCGTTCTTGGAGTTTTGTTTCTATAGATAAAAAATTTGAATATATTAATTTTCCATTAAAAAAATTAAATAATTTTGATTTTAAGTCTATAAGTAATGAAAAATGAATAATAGATTAAGTATCTTAGGATTTTATTTCATGCAACACATGAGATACTAATTAAATACTATAAATTATTTATAGACTTTTTTTTAAATAATAAATATAATTTTTATTTATCTATCTCCTTATAAATCTGATTTTATAGATATATCATTAATCATTAAAATAACTGTTCGGCTTCCAGCTTAATTGAAGTTTTAAATGTATAATATCTCCGTTCCTGCATGTTTGCTCCTTGCATTGCTCTTTTTCCTTGACTTCTCTCTTTTGATTAATCTGAGTTGAGAATTTTTTTCCCCAGATTTTCCCATAACCCGATGGGAAGAATTCCGTCTCTCGCTACTTCAGTTGCTATTAATTAACATTTCTCCAGATATTCATTCTTATTTTTTTCTATTGGGGACATTTCCGCCATAAATGTCAAGTGCTGTTGCAAATATAGCATCTTTTTCTTGCTCTCGGAAATGTCTTTTCATTTTCTCTATTTCCATTAGAGTTCCTTATTAAGGTTTCTGCAGGTTTTCTTCTATTAATTTGAGTCTTGAATCTAATTTTACTCAGTTTTTTTCGTCTTGCTCTTTCATTACTCAAATATCATTCTCTAATCTTGCCATTTACTCATAAACTCCGACTTTAGCTCTTCGGTCTACCATATGGACTTCATCATCATCTTTATAATTTATAAAATCCTGACTTAATACAAACATCTCTTCCTTCTGGGAATTTAATTCCTCTTCGAATTTTTTATGCTTCTAATAAGGTGATGAATCAGCTGTTTCATCTTCTCAGAGTCCATTTGTTCTATTTTGGTATTGTCTAAATCAAAGGTAATAGGATCTATATTGAATTATCGTATTTTACCTTCTTCGTTTATTTTTTATTTTTTCGTTATTATTTTTATTAATTCAGTTGAGTGATCTCTTTTTTCAGTTTTTAATGGAGGTGTTGAGAGCTGTGTTAACTTTTCTGTTCTGAATTTTTATCTCAGTTCTTACTTATCTTTTGATGGAAGAGATCCACTTTATTTTAATTTCTAGAAGTTAATATTTTTTATAAGTTCTTCTAATCTATTAGATAGTTCTGGTTATTTTTATTAAGAAGAGAGTTAAGTTGAAGAAGACGTGATGAGAATATGTGCTTCTGGTTTTCTCTCTTGTTCTGAGGATGTGGTAAAAACCCTTCTTGAAGCCAGCATTATATAAAATCTTTATAGATATATAAAGATAAAATAGATATACATTTTTACATCCTTTATTATTATATTAAATTCCACATTTATGAATTTTTAATATTTATTAGATCTTTTTATCTTGGTTTACTAAATAGCTTTTATAATTTAGTATATCATTTATTTAAATTATAATAGCTTGCTAATAATCTTTTAGAATGTTTTCTGAATGTGTTTATATTAAAAAAAATTATAAACTTTTTTGATGTTTCTTTCGTATTAATTCTGTATCATCTGAATTTTTTTAGAGTTTGTAAGTCTATTATGTTTATATTTTCACTAATATAAGTATATTAAAAACTAAAATTGATTTATATAAATTTTAGAAGATATTACGTGAATAGCAGACAAAGCGCTTTTCTTATTTTTATTTTATCGAAAGTCTTAATTAATTCTTTACAATAAAGTCCTTCTATAGCCTATTAATTTTATGCTTATATATTTAAAAATTTGCTCTATTTGGAATAATTCCTAAAGTATTGTTGAACTTGATGTATTTATAAATACCTTATAATTAAGCAAACGAAGAAAATAAGCAAAGAGAAAGCTAAAGATATATTATCTAAAGCTTATAAATGTAAATGTTTATAATAGAATAATTAGAAATCATTAGTTACTATTTTAAAATTACCAATCTTTCACATATAACTAGTTATAACTTTAAATTGTTGCTTATCATTTTTACATAAATCATACTAATTATGTATTTCATATCTAACTTAAATATTGTACATCTTATAAATTTTTTGGTATACAATTTGTTTTTATATGTGAAACCTAGGATTTATTCTTAGAAGCATTTATCTTTTATGATTCAAACTAGAACAAAGTTTAGGTGATTAAGATTGTATTTTAATAGTTTAAAAATAAAGAGTGAGCTTGTTTAATATGAACTTTAAAAAATGATTGCTATTTTTACTCTCCACTCTAGTGAGATAAATCTTTTATATTCGACAGCTCTATAAATGTAAGAAATTGATTCAATATATGGTGATTTATTAATTCTATAAAATTAATTTAATCTAGAGTGTAACTTTATAGTTTTTAAAAGCCTTCCTAAAGATAAGAAAGTATTTGAATCTAAATCTTCGAAATTTAAAAATAATAAATTAGCAAAAATATTTTTGTTAGATCATGTATGATTATTATTTTCTTGCAGCAAAGCTGCTTTATTTAAATGGGGATGGAAATATTTATTAAGGAATAAATAAACTTTTTAAGTATATATTATTGAGCTATTCAATAGTAGCGGGATATAAAATAAATCCAACCAAATCATACAATTTTTTTTAATCTATTCAATCTAAAGCTTTACCTAAAGCTTTATCTCGAGATTTATAATAAATCTTATTTATTTTCTGGCTTTTTAAGGTATAAAAACAACACACACCTTTTGCTATTAATTAGTGGTTATATTCCATTTGCTAAATTTATAAAAAGTTCTAATAGTTCTGAAGAATAGACAAGCTTTGAGTTTTTTGGACTAAATTTAATTTAGTAAAAAGGTTATCACACTAATAACCATGATAGATATATTGTGAAACTAAAATTTTATAGTAGTTTTTACACTTAAAACTTCATTGTTTATAATTTAAAGAATATAAATCAATAAATGATCTAACTATTATTCACTTTTATTAGACTTTTAGTTTTTGAGCTTTATAGGTTTAAACTAAAATAATATCGTATTTTTAAATTAAATTTAATCTAAGCTTAAATACCTTCTTTCTAAAAACCTTAAAAATTAATTTTACAATTTCTTTTGCTTAAAAAAATGAAAATTCGATATTAACCTTTCTAAATATTCTATGATTACAATTTAATTTTTTTTTTTTATTTTAAAAATCCTAAAGGATGCTTTCTTAAAAAATATTTATTATCCATTTTTTGTTGAGATCTAAAATCCTTATTTGCATTAGATACTTCTTTTCTAAATTATTCATACTAATAAAATTTTAACTTAAAAACTAAATTAAATTAAATTAAAGGAGTTTGATATAGATAAAGAATGAAAATGAAATAACCTGTAAATATAGGCAACTATGATATATCATATACTAGAATATCCCTGTTTGATTAATTATCTAAATAGTTCTTAAGTATTGATGCTATTTAATGATTATCTTAGTTATTTATATCTAATTAGACTTTTAATTTCAACACTTCTATTATTTCTTTAGTTTAAACTCAAGTTAATTCATACCATATTTAAACTTTCTCATCTATACTCTTTATAATAATGGATAACTCAGGTGACACCTAAAGCAACCGTAAATACACCAAAGTTGAATGGACGGAAGAGGAAGATGATTTAATGGAAAATATGATTGTAAACAACTTCGCTAAAAAGATAAACTGATGCGAAGTAGCCAGATAGCTTAACTCACTCTATCATAACTATGAAGTTAGAATAGGAAGATAATGCTAGAAGAGATGGATACAAACACTAGTTCCTCTCAAATCTCTTTCATGAACAGCTGTAGACGATGTGCTACTTTTAAAGTTATGGTAAAAGCATAGATACATTTCTGATAAGTTGTTTATTGATTGTGGAATAAACTTTCCTTAGCACAATCAAGTGCAAATATAAGTGAAGCTAAGAAACTTACTGAAGGGAAGAAGTAGCAAGAAATAAGAAAATCAATCGAAGTATGAGAGCGAAGGATTAAGAAAGAGGATGAAGACGAACGATATGAGAAATTTATGTTTATCTCTAAGTAAAGTATGAGTTAATTTATGATTTTTTTTATAATTTTATTTATAAAGTTTATAAAAAGTTTAACTTACCATTGTCTTCAATAGTAGAAATCATCACATGTAAAAGTGTCTAGAGTTTATAAGCTACATATAAGATATAAATTAATTATTTAATGAAGCCAGTTTATCTAGATTTTATGAATAGCCACTTTGTAATTGAGAAAACGATATTAGTTGAAAAGGAATTGGTAAATGAAAAGTAGATTGTATTGAGACATAATCTAAAATATTTTACACAATTATATATTTAGTTAGAACATTTAATATAAACAGATATTCATACCTAAGATAATCTAGTATTACTAAATCAGACTTTAAGAAATTAATTTATATCTCTAACTGTATTATCTTCTTAAATTAGTTAGAGCATGCATTATTAGTATATTAATTATTCTTTAATAATGAGAGGTATAATATTTTAAGAAGATAAGGAATTTTATTAATTATTATGATAAACTTATTTTAAGCTTTACGTAAAGAAGTAAGATAGATTGTTTTATATAAGCATAAAGTTTAACTTTATTATTTAATTTAATAAGTATTTGAGTCTTATTAGAGAGTTTAGAGATGAGCTATTATAGAATTGTTTTATTTTAGAAAGATAAGTTAAAAGTTGAAAAATAAGCAAAGATTGAAGTTTATAAAAATAAAGAAGTATTAAATGAAATGTTATAGAGAAATAGCAAGGAAAAGTATTTTTGTATTAATAATGATTTAAGAGATTGTATAATAATTGTTTTTTGTTTATTAAAGTACAACGTATTTAATTTTGTAAATTAAAAGAGGATTCTTTATTTCATGAAGGTTTTGTTTCTTAAACCTTTTCTTAAATGATTTGAATCCATAATTCAGTTTAATCTATACTTATATTTTTTAATTATATGATTTTTACTTTTTATCAAATTTGCTCTCCTCAAATTTCATATTTTCATACAATAAAATATTATTTTATTTAATATCTTTATTTCTTGTTATTTTGTTCTACTTTTTATATTTTTCAATCTAAAATTTACTTTACGTTATGACTCATTTATTTTTAATTGTTAATTAATATCCTCACTGTAAATTCACTATAATTAAATTTAGAATTTATTATATCTACATAACTGAATATTATATTTTAAATATACCAAAGTCTTTTAAATAGAATTTAACTTTTGCAACTTTAAATAAAATTATTTATTTTAAATTCTTTTACTCTTCATGCAAATAGATTAGAAACAATTAATTAATAATACTTTTTGATTAATTTTTATATTTAGATCTGTTTAAATTAGCGAATTAATTTAATCACTTTTACAATTTTTTTTATTTATGATCTAAATTAGTTTTTTTTAAAAAGAGATACTCATAAATGTTTAATTGTCGTGAATTTCTTATATTTTAATGAGGGGAAAAATCAATAGGATCTAAATTTAAAATATATTCAATCTACATGAAGATTTAAAATTCCACGATATAGTTAATATAATTTCTTTTTTAATGTTCTAAGAGAACTTCATCCTATTTAAGAAACAAGTATTACAGTCTAGTTATAAATTACACATAATTTAAATTATGCAATATCATAGACAAAATGGAGATTTTATATCTCATATTGATTAAAGCTTTTAGAAGTATTTCATTTATTTAAGATGTAAATTTTTAAAGGAATAATAAAAATCTTTTAGCTGGTCTATAAGTGTAAATCAATATTGCTTAAATTTAATTTTCATGCTTTGCGTTTAAGAATAATATATGAAGCAAATCTAATAAATTTTAACTTTAGATATCATAGTATTAAGGTATTGCATCTATTTTGAATTTTAAATTTCGAGTTGAGTCTATTTAGTGGTCTAGAAATAAGATAATTTTTAGAAAAAAATATAAAGAAATAACCAAATATTTTATATTTATAAGCTCTCGAGGCAAAAACTGAAGAAATTTAGTTAACTATATTTGATTTTTAATTTGACACTGAAAAGCAGATAAATTATAACAAAAGAACAATATTTTTTTAACTTTCCTAAAAATAAAATAAAAATTTACTGAAATACTTGACCATATGCAAATAGCTATTTAAAATGGTTCATATTCACCAAACTTATATCTATAACGTTTCTATAAGCTATAAAAGAAAAAAATTAGGATTTTTAATTTTTTTAATTATAGAAGAATTTTATCAAACTCAGCCAATTTTTTATATAATAAAAAGTTTCAATTTCATTTAATAAAAACAAATTAATATCAGAAAAATTGCATTTCTTAATATAAATTATTTTCTAAAAAAATATTCCTTTAACCTAAGAATAAATAAACAGCTATAAAAAATAGCAAAATACTTAATAATATTTTAAAATAGAAAACAAAATTTTATTCCTCTAACCCTCTAACTCCAAATCCTTAAGTAAAATATAAAATCAAGTTTTTAATTTACTTGCTATTAAAAAAACTAAATATATTAATTTTAAAATAAAATAGAAATGTAAAATAAATAAATTTAAAAATTCTAAGAGATAATTCTAAAAAATTCATAAGGAATTTGGTAAATTTTAGATTTAAGACTGACTTGAAATTATCAAACCTCAAGTAGGAAACGCAATAAATTTAAACTCTGAATATATTAAGTTAACTTGAGATTTATAATTAAATTTATTGATTATTTTTCATATTTAAGTCAAGAAATCAAAAAATAAATCTAAAAATGTAGTTTTTAATAGAGATTAGAGCAAGTATATATTTGATTTTTTCATATTATCTAACATTTTATCTTAATGGATATAAATATCTCTTAAATCAAATATTTTTAAGAATGATTATGCTAATATAGGTAATTATAAAAATTAATATTCCATAAAATTACTAATAATTTTAAAATTGTTGTATGCAAATTATTAAATATAAATATATAAGCATCTACTTAAAGATTCATTAGTAAAAAATAAATAAGTATTTTTATAAGTATTTTTTAATTATAAAATATTTAATAAAATATTAAAGAAAAAGCTTAGATATCAGATATAATGCAAAAACTTTCGGAGTTAAAAACATAAATCTTTTACTATTGAAAATAATAGATTTTAACTTTATAAAAAACATAAAGCTAAAATGCTTCAAATCCTTATCGTTTAGTTTACTTATCTGTAAATAATTTAGGTTATAGTAGGAATTGAAGTCTTAATTAAGTAACTAATTAAGCAATCTAAAAAATTTAAAATTTTTCTTTCTAATATATACAATATTATATTAATTTTTCTTCCTGTCATCCTTTTATTGCTTCATGTTCCTCTCACTACAATACCTTCTCATTATCACTATTATATTATTTCTGTGTTATCTTTAAAAAAACTTAAATTTTAATATATTTATTTCACTTTTTCCTTCTTTCTCTTCTCTCCTAAATCCTCTTTTAATTTACAAAATTAAATACGTTGTACTTTAATAAACAAAAAACAATCATTATACAATCTCTTAAATCATTATTAATAAAAAATACTTTTCCTTGCTATTTCTCTATAATATTTCATTTAATACTTCTTTATTTTTATAAACTTCAATCTTTGCTTATTTTTTAACTTTTAACTTATCTTTCTAAAATAAAATAATTCTATAATAGCTCATCTCTAAACTCTCTAATAAGACTCAAATACTTATTAAATTATATAATAAAGTTAAATTTTATGCTTATATAAAACAATTTATCTTACTTCTTTACGTAAAGCTTAAAATAAGTTTATCATAATAATTAATAAAATTCCTTATCTTCTTAAAATATTATACCTCTCATTATTAAAGATTAATTAATATACTAATAATACATGCTCTAACTAATTAAGAAGATAATACAGTTAGAGATATAAATCAATTTCTTAAAGTCTGATTTAGTAATACTAGATTATCTTAGGTATGAATATCTGTTTATATTAAATGTTCTAACTAAATATATAATTGTGTAAAATATTTTAGATTATGTCTTAATACAATCTACTTTTCATTTACCAAATCTCTTTCAACTAATATCGTTTTCTCAATCACAAAGATGCTATTCATAAAATCTAGATAAAGTGGCTTCATTAAATAATTAATTTATATCTTATATGTAGCTTATAAACTCTAGACACTTTTACATGTGATGATTTCTACTATTGAAGACAATGGTAAATTAAACTTTTTATAAACTTTATAAATAAAATTATAAAAAAAATCATAAATTAACTCATACTTTACTTAGAGATAAACATAAATTTCTCATATCGTTCGTCTTCATCCTCTTTCTTAATCCTTCGCTCTCATACTTCGATTGATTTTCTTATTTCTTGCTACTTCTTCCCTTCAGTAAGTTTCTTAGCCTCACTTATATTTGCACTTGATTGTGCTAAGGAAAGTTTATTCCACAATCAATAAACAACTTATCAGAAATGTATTTATGCTTTTACCATAACTTTAAAAGTAGCACATCGTCTACAGCTGTTCATGAAAGAGATTTGAGAGGAACTAGTGTTTGTATCCATCTCTACTAGCATTATCTTCCTATTCTAACTTCATAGTTATGATAGAGTGAGTTAAGCTATCTGGCTACTTCGCATCAGTTTACCTTTTTAGCGAAGTTGTTTACAATCATATTTTCCATTAAATCATCTTCCTCTTCCGTCCATTCAACTTTGGTGTATTTACGGTTGCTTTAGGTGTCACCTGAGTTATCCATTATTATAAAGAGTATAGATGAGAAAGTTTAAATATGGTATGAATTAACTTGAGTTTAAACTAAAGAAATAATAGAAGTGTTGAAATTAAAAGTCTAATTAGATATAAATAACTAAGATAATCATTAAATAGCATCAATACTTAAGAACTATTTAGATAATTAATCAAACAGGGATATTCTAGTATATGATATATCATAGTTGCCTATATTCACAGGTTATTTCATTTTCATTCTTTATCTATATCAAACTCCTTTAATTTAATTTAATTTTAATCAAAAAATGAATGATTGAATTAAGATATCATACAAAATTATAAATCAGCCTTAGTTATAAAACTTGAAATTTTAATTTGGCTAGTTATTTAGACTTAGTTATAACTTTATAGTATTAAACAAATTTAAAAAAGTTTAAATTTTTAGTTAGCTAGCACTTAGCTATTTAAAAGAATGAAATAAATAGCTAGAGATATAATTATTTTTAAGTTAAAAATCATAAAATTAAATTACCTAAAATGATAAAATTTTATATACTTAAAGTATGATACAATCATATGCTTTATCAAAGTTTTTAATAAGGTATGTTGTTTAGCATTACTAATATCAAATTATATATAATGAAGAAATATAGTGTGACTCATATAAAGTAGAGGATGTGATTTTTTAATGTTAAATTCAAATTTAAGCTAAATTTTTTTATCAAGGCTTCGTAGTTTTTATTTTATATTATTTTACTTTTATTGCTATTTTAGATGTTTTTAGAGGTTAAGATTTTTTCTAAGTATACCAAAAACTATTGAATGAATTATTATTTTTGGAAAATACAAAACTTTTAAATGTTAAATTGAAGAAAATTTATAAAGAAGCTCGTTTGATTTTAGTCTTTTAATAGTTTACTAAGGTATAAGGATGAACTGGTAAATTAAAGAAAGATTAATATAAAAGTAAGAACATTTAATAATTCGATATTTTATATATTAGATCTTAAAAAAAGATAAATGATTAAAGAAATTGTATATTTTTATTGGATGCAGATAATTATGCTTATAACACATTTATTTAAGGAAGTTTAAGATAATGATCAAATGAAAGATACACAACTCAAGTTTTTATACTAAAGTATTTAAATAATAAAAATTAGAAAGGTGAATACAGACAAAAATTATTTTTGCTACTAAAGGTATAAAATAAATAAATTTAGTAATAATTAATCAGTGGAAATAAGATGTATTTAGAAGAAAAGCAAAAATGTAAATAAATCATCATTGAAACTTTTAATTTAGTAAGTGCAAAATTTCAAGAGTAAAATAAAAAAAAAAACCCAAAGTTCTCAAGGCAATATAAAAGCAGTTAATGCTTTTAGGGTTCTTTAAGTGAAAACTTTATAAACTTTAAATTTTTTTAGCAAAAGATAATGAAATTATTTATATTTGAAAAGATAAGCATTCATAAGAAAGAAAATTTTAATTAAAAAAATTTAACTAGAAATTTTTTTATAAAAAATTTTATAAAATTTATTATGATAAAAATTATTTATATTTAATCGATTTTTCTTATAAATTTAGAAATTCAAGTATAATTAAAAATTAAAAGACTAACTTTTAGCTATAATTTTAGGTTCAGACACTTTTTAAATAGACTAACCTTAATAATTTTTTATTTTTACCTTCTTTTGGTATTAATTTTTTAGTTAGAAAATAAATTGAAATAATACAGAACTTTAAATTTTTTCTTTAGAATTTAAAATTAAATATATATTATTTATTTTTTATTATATCTGCTAATTTGTTTTTTTTAATTTATATCCTTTAAGATATTAAATCATAAATTAATCTTCTAGCTTTATAAATTAGAAAATCCAATAAATCTCTTTTATCTATCTAAGTTTTTAATTTATAAAATGATTTTTATAATTTTTAATTTCTTTTATTATACTTAATTCTTTTAATCTCTTTTCTTTATTTAATCCTATAAAAATTTAATAAAATCTGAAGCTAACTAAACTATTATAGTATGCTTCTCGAAAATAATCTTAAGTAGATCCTTATTGTTTTTTTCATTTTTACTTTTAATTTAAGCATTTTTCTAAGTTTAGTTCTTTTTTATATTTGAAACATTTAAATTTATTTTGATATATTTAAAAATTATTCTAAGTATACCACTATTAATTATACTATTAATTTTTAATAAATATAGCTTTAGAGAAACATTCAAAAATAACTTAATTAAAATTTTAAATTCATCTGGAAAAAACTATGAAAATTATTATTTGAATATGTTTCATCACCATTCCTTAGAGAATTTTCGTATCATTTTCAAATCTTATTATTTTGAAATTATTTGGTCCACATTCAAAAATCTAAGCTTTTTAAAAAATTTGATTTTTCATATTATTACCTGGTTGCAATAAAATTATTAGATTTCAGATTCTTTAAAGATAAAAACTAATTTTTTTTATTTCCTATGTCATTTATTTAAATTTATTATTTATACCTGTACAAAAAGCTAAAACTTATTAGATTCTAAGCTTTATGATAATTAAAATATTTTTTTCATCTAAAAGTAACTATAAAAATGTATTTATTTTGTTATAAAGCATATAAGAGATAAAATTCTATAATAAATTAATTTCAACTGTATCTCTTCATTAATTTTTAATTTATAAAGCTTTTTAACTATATAATGCACTAAAGTTATTAAAGCAGCCGATTTGTTTTTTTTCACGAATTAATTTCTATTTATAAATAATTAAATTTTATTTCTCTTTAAGTTTATAATTTTGCTTATATTTGTAAACTTTTGAAAGTTTGCTGATATTTATTTGATTATTTTCTTTATTATGCAAGTTTTAAGATTCTTTACTAAAAGATTTATTTATTGTCTTTTTTTAATTTTCTTAAGTTTACTATTTAAGGCCACTTTTCCTTTTACCTTTTCTCTTATATTTTAAAATTTTTATTTTTATACTACAAAGCTCCTCTCAATTCCTCATATAATATATTAATATTTACAAAGCTTAAGTCTTTGTTAAATTTATTATATATTCTTCATAATTTTAACTGAAGGTTTTTAAACGAAGTTATAATAGAATTGAATCATTTTGATTCAATTCAATTTTGTAAATAATTAATAGCAAGACTTTATGATCTTATTTAAACCATTTTAATGTTTTGATCTTTTGCAATAAAATTTAATAGTATGCAATGCACTTAAATATTCTGCTATCATTGTTAGATTCTTTATAGATAATTCTTCTAAAAATATTTTTGAATTACCGAAGGAAATTAATCAACAATTTCTTTTTATAGCTTTATATTTCTTTCTCGCTATGATAGCGTTTTAATAATCAAGATTTTAAACTAATAGATATGATTTTTAAAAAGGAGTCTTAGTCTTAAAAGTATTAAAGGATAATATTTGGAAAGGTTCAAAGGCATAAATTAAGATAAATGTGAGTAATTTAAATAAATCTTTCCCTTTTTCTATTTAACTTAATTTAATAGCTTTCCTTCAATTTAATTTAAATAACAAGGATAGAATTAAAGATCTGTATGTTCATCTATCTTATCCATTAAAAGATAAGCTTTATTATCAATCAGATTATTTTATACCCAAGGATAAATAAGTAATCTTAAGGAAGTTAATTAAATCAACGATAAGCTTTTCCCTTGGATTTTATTCTGCTTACTTGTTACTTTCATTTTGTCTCTGTAAATTTTATAAATCATTAAATGATGGTAAATCTTATTTATCTTCGAAATTTCAATTTTTTTAATTTTATCTTTTGCATATAAAGCTACACTAAATGGATAAAGACTAAAAGAGATGCAATCCCTAACAATTTCTGTGAAATGTTATAAAAAATATGAAATATTCTAGGTAAATAAATAAAATAATCTTTATCTCCTACCTTTATATTTATATAGCGAGTAAGCAACAGTTATGAAATCACTTAAGTTAAACGGTGCTTTATAAAATCTTTATTTTTGAAATTAGATATTTATTAAAATCCATCTCTTTCTTTCTTTTTTTTATTTAAAAACATTCATATGCTTAAGATTAATATTTTCGGTAATAAATTTATTTAAATATAGAAGGATTATGATCAACGAAGCTTTTTCCAAGCAATACATTAGAAAAAAAAATTATTATGAAATAAAGTTCATAATTTATGAAATGATAGAGAACCTAATAGATATTAGCATTTATTATAGAGTTTTGAGAATAAAAACAAGGAAACAAGGAATAAAAAAATGAATATATTATAACTCAATTTTAGCTTGAAATTTATTGTACTAGAGTTCGAAAATTAAGTGAAAGTAGAATTTGGCTTAAGTAAATGTGGTTGACTATAATAGAGTAAATAATGTAATAAAATCTTCGCACATTTAGGGAATATTTTAAGAAATAACTATAATTGAATGCTAAGTTTTCTATTAAACACTTTTATTGTCATTAACTAATTTAGCTTTTATCTTTGTTGCTTAATTTAGATAAGTCTAGCTATTTTATTTTTAGAAATTATATGAATGCTTTCATCTAATTATCAGATAATTTGTAAAAGGGCATTAACTAGAAAAGTAGAGCTAGATTTTAGTCTTAAATTATAAATAAAATTATGTTTATATTGTTAACTTTTAGATAATTAAAAAAAATGGAAGGATTCAAAAGAGGTTATTACACCACCTCCAAAAAGTTGGAGAGGAAACCTGAATCCAATCTTGGATAGTCTTCTTACCCTTAACCCTAACCTTTTTCTTAATTCTAACAACCTGAAGAGGAACAGAAACAAGCTCAGAAGACAACACATGAGATAACTCAGCCTCAGAAGAGAACCCAGAAAGCAGATGAAGTCTGCTCTGCACCAGGAGGTCTCAAAGTTCAATCCTTCTGGCCAGATGAGCATGGAACAACTCATCAAAGTGGTACTAAACCTCCAGGAAGAGGTTAGGAAACTGAGAAAGGATAATGAGAAACTGATGGAAAAAACTCAACCTAGCGGAAGGAATAGAATCCAGATTTATGTCCTAAGAAAGAGAACTAAGCGCTTTCTGAAACATATCTTAAGACCAGAGTAGCTAATCCTAAAATTAGCTTCAGAAACAATTTGATATGAGTATTAGACTGAAATACTAGAAAAGAAATTAGATGAACAAAGGGGAGATCCAATGATGATTGAAGAGACCAATAGGAAGACTAAGGTTAAACTCCAAAAAGTAGCGTAGAAATGTTACTACTGCAATTCGACAAAACACTTATGAAGATGCTGCAAGGAATGCAAAATTTCAAGACGTAGTACTGGAATAAATAAAGAACCATACAAGCACAGTAGAGGAAGAAAAAACAAATGTAGTAGAGACAAATAAGAGAAAGATTATACTTAAATGAATAAGGATACATTTACAAGAGAAAATTTAATTAGAAATAAGGCTAGATCCGGAAATGACAAGAGTAAGGGGAGGAGAGAAGAGTAGAGACATCTAAAACTTTATTTTTAACACTGGAGCAATCTGGTGTCCAGCATGAAGAGGTGAAAATCCTCGAAAATTGCTAAACTTAATTTATCCTATTATTATTGTTAACTTTTAGCGACTATATAGCTTGTATAGATTGATATTATTCATTTATCTAAAGCAATTTCCATACCTAATTCACTAAATTAAATTCAAATACTATTTATCTATTATTTAGTACTAATGTAAAAGAAGCACTACAAGTATTATAATTTTAGCAAGATAAAATAGATAAATTTAAATCTTTTCTATAATTCTTTTACTTAAATACTTAATACTTCTAATATTCTACTTTAGTCAAATTTAATAATCATTTCTAATAAAAGCATTTTTATGATTCTTATGATGTTCTGACAATATCTAGAGATTTTTATTTCTTTAGTGTAGGATTCTTTATGATAGACATTAGATAGATGTAAAGGATATCTTTTAGTATTTAGATATATTTATTTATCTGACTTTATTTAAAATATTTTAAACTTAGTTTTGAATTTAAAATGCTATGCTTATTCAACTCTAATGGAACTATACTTAGTATAATATTTGTTGGAATCAAAAATTTAGATAATCTAGTGAGTGTTTTCGATGAAATAAATTAAGTAATTGCAAGTTAATTAATATCATTATATCTAGAATAATATCATTTTAAGATATAATTAGAAATGCTATGTTTGAAAATAGCGGGGACTTAACAACAGAATGATCTTGAATTTAAAAAATAAAGAAAATTGGAGGCTAATAAGAGGGAAAAATAGATAGAATACGTAAAGATAAATAGATAAATTGAATGATGACTTAAGAAATCTAAGTTTAAATTTCAGTAAATACTTTTTATTCTTTCACGTATTTGTTTATTATAAATGTAAATTGTAAGTGGAACTGTAGAACAAAGCTAAGGTAGAAAATATACGAAAGTAGAATGAACTAAGGAAGAAGATGATCTTACGGAAGATTTTGTTAAGAATAAATTCTCTAAAAAGGTAAATTGGAGTGAAGTAGCTAGGTAACTAAATGCACTGTTTCATAAATAAGAGGTTCGAATAGGAAGGTAGTGCTAGAAAAGATGATTCAAGATTTTGGTACCTCTTAAAACTCTTATGTGGACGGCTGTAAACGAGATGCAACTATTTAAGATTTGGCAAAAATATAAATATTGCTGTGACAAGTTGTATATGGATTGTGCAATTAACTTCCCTTAGTTCACTTAAGGATAAATAAAAGTGAAGCTGAGAAATTTACTAAAATAAGTTAACTGCAAATTAAATGAAAAAAATCAAGAAAAGTAAGAAGATATAAAATAAAAGTTGATAGAAGAAAATCAAGAAATAGAATAGTTAGGAAGGAAAAAGAGAAAAGTAAATGATATAAGTTATCTTTGTTTATCTCTAGGTAAATCGTGAAGAGATTTAAGTTTAGTTTTAGATAAATAAACTTTTCTTTTTATATCAAATTATTAACTTATATCTTTGAAAATAAATTTAAACTATCTAGTTGGGAAATCAGCTTATGACTTATAAATGTAAATAAAGGAAATTATTTTATAATGTAATATTTATTAAAATAGATTTAGAAATAATTTATTAACTCATTTTTTATTATAAATGTGTTTATATTTTTAGAATTAGACTTATTTAGAAAATAACCTGAAGGTATCTAGATTAATAGTTATAAAATTGCTGTTAAATCTCTTTTAACTTTAAATTTATTTTTCTTAAAAAATAGCCTTCAGATGCAAGCAAGCAAATTTATTAAAAAAATAAGTACTACGAATTTAGATTACGAGTTAGACGGAAATCTTTAAGACTTTATAAATAATCTATATGGTGTTTTTATTATTTTTGATATGATTAAGTAATAACGAATCTTATTTAAGTTCTATTATTTAAGATAAAGCCTTTTTTAATTTCTTATTTAAACATCCTAATATTTCTTAATTAAATTTAATTATAAATATTTGAAAAATTTGTCTTGTTCATTGAATGGCAACCTTTATTTTAGTTTTTAAGATCTTTAAGATTTTTATAATTTTTTAATTAAGCTCTATCTCTCTGTCCAATGAGATGATAGAAATTTTTCAAAAAACTTATATGTTGTAAATAGCCTTTCCTTTCTGTATAATTTTCTACCCACCATGAGACATTAGGCTGCTAAGCCCATAGTAATATTGCAAATCTTAATAGCTTTGGCTAAATTTCTCTAATTTCGAGCTAATTCAAAGAGCAAATGCCTACTTCAAACTTAACTTTTTTCTCAGCCCTTTTTATTGCTTCAACCAATATACTTCTTTTATGATTGCGATTTAATATTCATGCTACAACTTTATAACTGATTATCAAACAGAGGAGACACTCTATTTTATCAATAAATTTCAGACAATAAATTTATTTTTTCTTTTATTGTTGATTTTGATTTGATAATATGAAGATTAACAACTACTAGCTTCTATTTTCTATTTTTTATAATATCTCTTTCCTTATCTATTTTGAGTGTTTTACTAGCCTTATATAAAGATTTATCATTATTTAAAATATTATATAATTTAAGTTTGTCTGTTTAGTTTATATATCCATCTATATAAATATATATGTTCTCTTATATGCAAAGAAATTTGTAAGCTATAATTATCTAAACACTTATTTCAACTAGTTAAATGAAGGTATCTTGTTCTTATATATTTTATAAAAATTGAGAACTTTGATTATAGTTTAAAAAATAGTGAAGCATCAGAGAACTTTCAAATACTAGAAGGGGTTTGCAAATTTATAACTTAAACTTTAACGTTTTCTACAATTAAGACTTTTAACTGATTTTTTAAATCATCCTTTAATTTTTATTCTTGGTGGGTATCAGTTTGAACTTAAGGAATAATGAGATACTGTTGAAAGAATTTGAAATAGATAAATATTTAAATTCGATTTCGTAGGAAAGTTGGATTTATTTTCTCTGTTATTAATCAATAGTATAATTAAGAATTTGATCTCTAAGTATACTTCTTATTTTAGCTTATTGAAGTCTTTTATTCAACATTTAATGTTTTAGTCTCTATTAGTTAGATGCAATTTATCTACCTTACAATTTATTTAAGTATCTAATATTTAAAATTTGATATGTAAAATATTTAGGATTTCTAAGAATTTATTCTTCCAGACAGAAATCCGATAATATTCTTTTATATAACAGTGCTAAGTTTTTATCCCAATTTCCCTTCTACTGAACCAAATAAATATTAGTCTTTGCTATAGTGCATAAGCAGATTAAGATAGTTACTTAGTTTTAAAATCCTAATCATTGACACAATTGTTTAAAAGTTATGATGTTCTACCTTTTTAAAGTCTAATTCTTTAAATTTAGTTATAAATTAACTAAGTGACTATTTCCTTAGAGTTATTAAAGAAATTATACCTGCTAACCTAAAATAATTTAGATTATTCTTCCTATAATTTATATTTATAAGCTACATGTAGCTATTTGATTTATCAGGGAGAAATAGAATAATTTTATTGATATCAAAGGTAAATTTTATGTATTATCTTAATGGTATATTAAGCATGTTGATATTAATTCAAGAATTGAATGCCTCTATTGCTATAAAATGAAGGCTTTCGAATTATATATTACAATATTCTCCCTTCAGAATACCAAAAATTCATATAAAATAATGATTGAGGAACCCAACGTCGATAAAAAATTGATAGCTGGAAATGGTTAAAAATTCAAGGAACGCAAATATTTCTTAAACTTTGAGTTGATAATAATAATAATAACAATAATATCCTTAAAAAATCATAAGTATTTTAAGATATGAACTATTTAAATAATTCAACCATGTCTTATTAATATCTTCTAAATAATTAAAATAAATGATGGTTACTTTTAAAAACAATTGGTAGCTAATTAATTTTTAAAAGATATTCAAAGAAACTAGCGTCTTTTCAAAAGCAAAGCTATTTATTTAAAAAGCTAGTATTTTATAAATTAAAAGGATCTATATTTAACTTTCAAATATTAGAAGCTAAAATAATTCCTCTAGTAAGCAGATTTTCATTTTTATTAAATTTGTATCATATAATCAATTACTAGTAGTTTATGATTTTGAAACTGGAGAAATAAAGAAATAGAAACTTATCTTTAATTTATTTTCTAAATACTTAGAAGTAAATTATAAATAAAGCTACTTAAAAGGCAGGAAATAGTTTTTATTACTTATCTATTATTCCCTTAAAATCTTAATTTTATATATTAAGAACTTTTCTTTAGAGATATAATAAAAATTAATGTTGTCTTATTAAGAAATTTCAACCAAGCTTTGTAAGTTTATTAGTATTTGAATTATGTCAAATAATATAAAATACTAGGTATAATTAAAAATTTACAAGTAGGGATAAATAAAATGAAATTGAGACTGATAGATATATTCTTTTAGCTATCTTCATATTTTTATATATTAGAAGCAAATCTTAGTTTTACACACTTTCACGCAAAATAGTCTAAAGATATTTAACTTAATTTGTAGTGATTGATACATAGTTGAAAAAAAAATTTTGCGAAATTACTTAAAAAGATTTGATATTTCTAATGAGAATATTAAAGAATCTAGAAAGCGAAAATGATATCTAGCAATATTTAATTTCTGAGAATTCTAGACTTTTTATTTAAATTATTAATAATAAATTTAATTCAAAGCTTTAAAGCTTTTAACGAAATACTCTAATGCAACGAAGTTGGAATATATTTGAATTGTTTATCTGAAATTTATGAGCTATAAAATTTATTGTGCACAGGCTTATTAAAATAAAAAATTGATTTAGAAAAGCTTTCTTTTTTCATTTATTTTACATATATACAACAAAAAAAGGAAGAAATTGTAAATATGAAAGAGAGAGCTGAGTTCAACTTAATAAAAGTTTATCTTTGAATTTTTTAAGCTTTATTTAAAGATAGTTGTATTTAATACCTTTTAAGACGTTATGTAAGAATCAAGACAAAAGTTAAAATAAAACTTAAATAAATTAGATATTTTATTAAACAGGAAGTTATATATAAGATGCTTGAGATTATGAGAATTTATAAAAAACTAATTTTTAAAAGATAAACATTCACTAAAATTAATAATCTTCATTTTGCTCCTAAAGAACAAAAAGAGTATTTCCAGTTATATGCTTTAATCAAAATTTATTTTTGCTAAGATTGTTTTGAAATGATTACAATTTTAATTTTTTCGAAATAAAAATAGTGAAAAAATAGGAAGGTTTTTAAAAATAATATAGTTAGATTATAGAAAATAGTTCAAATATAGTGAATGCTTTGAAACTTAATGATTATTTAAAGATCTTGTAAGCATAAGTAACAGGAAAATAATGAATCTCAGATTAAGGTTAGAAAATATTTTGGAGAAAATTCCTATGATTTACTAAGCGATCTTCATTAAGCTATGAAATCTACACTGAAAATCATAATTAGCTTCTTTAGAAAAAATTAACGTAATTCACCTTTTTTCTAATTTTATTGATCCAGCAAATTTAATTATTTTTAGGAGCTTTCCTCACTTTTTTAAGAGATTGAAATTATCCTTGAATTTATTCTCAGAAGAATTGAAAATATTTACTAATTAAATATTGATTTACCTTAAAAATAGAAGAGCTAACTTATTCAGTTTTGATTTAATTTATCTTTTATAGAACTTAAACATATTCTTAGTGATTGATAGTTTAGTTTTATTTATTAGTAGAAAAGATTCATAGAGAGCTTATAATAAACATTTATTAGTCTTTAAAATTAAAAATTTTAACCATATCTGCTGTATTTGCTCTCTTAAATGATTAGACTAGCAAGAGAAGTCTTTTTATAGAAAATTTGTCTATATCAAGCAAGTTATGTTAATGCTTTTAAAATGAGTAAATCTCCTT
Organism: Loxodes magnus; assembly: GCA_946699065.1. NCBI lineage: Eukaryota > Ciliophora > Karyorelictea > Loxodida > Loxodidae > Loxodes > Loxodes magnus. The sequence continues at coordinate 657,246 of CAMPDV010000106.1, forward strand.
TAGATTTAGAAAAATATGAGAAAAAGGATAGAAGAATAGATATTTAATAAGTCGAAATTTATGAAAATTAGCAAATGGAAAGTTCAAGTTATAATAACTACATAAAATTTAATTTAGAAAATTAGACTAATTTCTAGAGTATTGCATGTCAAAATGGCCTTCTAAACTTAAAATAGTAAACTTAGATTCTTAGGAAGTAATATTAATGTGTATTAGTGTAATTTATAATAATGAATAAACTATTTTCATTACCTCATATCTTCACATAACAAAACATAGCACCTTTCTATTTTTCTTTCATTTATCATGAAATAAATGATTGAAAAATAATGAATATTGCTAATCTATTTTCCTATATACTTTTATTAAAATAATGATATGCTAAAATTTAAAAAATGTTATAAATGTTTTCTTTCAGTTGTGCTTCGTTTATATAATTAATTTATTTCAATCTCTTAAAGTCTGCAAACATTTCGGTATCATACATGCTCTTGCAAGACAATTTTAACTTATTAAACTTTTTATTTTATGAAAAAAGTTGATCCATTTACCTTCCTAATTAATTGTCTACCTCAAATTTTAGTTTTCTAGATGATAAATTTTATTCTCTGTTTTGTGTACAGCTCATTGATTTATGAATCTATAAAAAATATTTATTTAACATTAATTTTCTAATTTTACCAGAGCCCCAACTTTATATTTATAACTATTCTAACTTTTTTAAATTTTATAAGCTAAATATATGCTTCTTCTAGTTTATTTTTTCGAGAACTATTAATTTATTTTTATAGTCCTTTTCCGTCTTCACATGAGTTCTTTTTGTTCCTATTTTCAAAACTAATTCTTATGTTTTTTCGTTTTTTTCTTAAAATGTTTGAACTTAAAAATAGAGGTTTTGGGTAGATTCTTAAGCTTATCTTTTTCTAAAAGATCCACCTAATCATGATATTTTTCCAATACGTGAATGAGAGTTCTTTTTCAGATTACTCAATTATCAGTTCAATATAAACATTTTTTAAAGATCTTAATCATAATACATGAATTGATTAACTCAAGATAAAATGAAATATATTTATAAGACAAAATATCTAATCTTTAGTATAATGAAAAAAGAAGAATTAATCAAAAATTTAGATAGACTGACTATTATTGATCTTTTTATTTAAGACAAATAATTTAAAGATCTCAGTGAATTACACTAAAATAGATTAGATATAGTTATATCTATTTTAAAGATAAACCATTAGTAAATATTAATTTTAGATTTAGATTTATTTCTTAGTTTATTATCTTAAATATCATATATTAAGTATATGACTAATTAAGATTGTATAAATTACTTTTTTCGAATTTATTAGAAAGTAGGATTGCTATGTTGTAATCATAGTGGGTTTTTATCGAAGCAATTTAAATTTATTTTATTTCTTGTATTTATTTTGCTCCATTATTTAGATTTTGTTTTGTATTTCTAAGCTTTTTTCATTAGAGATATCTTTAATCTATTTTCTCAATATCCTATCTCATTTTCCATCATTTTTAAAACTCCTTCTTTTCCTTGAAATTTTGGTGCAAAATTGCTGATATTCGATAACATTATGAACCCTATTAATGATATTTAAAAGATTTGCTGTGATTGTTTAAAGATTCTCAATTTTTTCTTTCCTTGATTAGCCTTTTTTATGTTTTCTCTCTATCATTTTATTATCTGATTCAGTCTTAAGAAATAAATCTTTTTATTCTTTTTAATTATTATAAGTTATATCTAAGGGTTTGATATTTGTTTCCTACAGCTCCTCAACAAAAGTCAAGCTTTCTTATTTTATTTTGACTGCATATTAAAGAGCTTAGCAAAAGAGATAATAAACTAATTTTGCATAGAAACTAAAATTTCTAAATTAAGAATCTCCACTTTAAACATATAAGCAGATAAAGACAGAAGAGTCAATTAAATAAAGAGTTAGTACTAAAATGATAAATAGATATGAAATAAGTTACATTAAATAGTTTATTAGAACTAAATAGGTTAAATTTAGTTTAAATTAGACTTTAAATTTCAGTAATTGACAAATTATTATTGTTTATCGAGAGTATTCAAATCCTGCTTGCTTTTTATAAATAAAATAAATGGAAAGCCCTAGTGGAATGGTAATTGAAGAGAAGAATCAAGGTAGAAAATATACGAAAGTAGAATGAACTAAGGAAGAAGATGATCTTATGGAAGATATTGTTAAGAATAAATTCTCCAAAAAGGTAAATTGGTGTGAAGTAGCTAGATAACTAAATGCACTGATTCATAAATAAGAGGTTCGGATAGGAAGGTAGTGCTAGAAAAGATGATCCAAGATTTTAGTACCTCTTAAGACTCTTTCATGAACTGCAATAGATGATATGCAACTTTAAAAAATTTGGCTAAAGTATAAGCATTTTTGCGACAAGTTATACATAGATTGCGGAATCCAATTCCCATAATTTAATTAAGGATAAATTCAAATAAAATTGAGGAATCTACAAAATGGTTTAAATAACAAGATTGATAAGAAAAACTAAGAAATGAGAGAAAATATCATTTTTTTTCAAAAATAGCCGAGAAATAAAAAGCAACAAGAATACGAGCCGAGAAAGATAAAGAAAGCAAATGATTTGAATTTCCTATGTCTATCTCTAAGCAGAAAAGAATGATTACAATTATTTAGTTTATATTTAACTATAATTAGATTAGAAGTGTTAAATTGCACAACTAATGAATAAATATTAATCCTTGTAGATATAATGATTAAATATTAAATTTTATTAAAAGAGGCTATTAAAATACTTAACTTACTTATTTAAGATAAGTTCAAAATTAAATTATTAGTATAAGTATTTTTTGTGCTATTCATTAGTGGTTCGATTTATCTTGTCCCTTTATTTTAATCTAAGGATTATTTACTATTTTATAATTTTTAATCTTAATTAATAACTTAGCTTCCTTCCTTCCTTTTATTTATTATTTTTTTGTAATTAAAGCTGTCAACGCAGAATAAACAATTCTAGTTAAGTTTAAAGAGATAGAGTAAGAAAATTAATTAGATTAAAAAAAAATTAGAAGTATAAAAGAATGAAATTTCAAAGCAACTATCTCAGAAATCATGTCAAAAATAGGATAAAATGATAATAAAATAAAAAATTTATAAGACTTTTCTTAGAAAGCCTAACTAGATAATTATTTTCATTTCACTTAAACTTAAACTTAAAATTTATACGAGAATAAGCAAATTATTATTTTAGAATATTCAAATTAATAAATTAATATGATTTTATATGATTTTTATCTTATTTCATATAGATAATAAATATATTTTTAGAAAATCTCAATTCTATTATTCTTTTGCATTTTTTTGTTTTATTCCATCTAGGGATGTGAATCTTTCATTCATTCATTCATTCATCAACTTGTTCAAAATTTTAATTTTTTTTCGAAACAAATTTGATGAAATTATTTAATCTTTTTTCATCTTGCTAAGTTGTTTTTGAGTTGGGAAATTATAATTTATATAAAATTAGTTAAAGTATAAAGTTTAAATGTGTCGCAGTAGACATTACACTCCTCCTATCCAACTGTATTTAAATAGAATCTTTTATTTAATATTATTTTTTCTTTATTAAGAAAACCTTCATGGTCCTTTCATTTTCTCTATTTGAAAGTGTTAGAATAGCTTTTTCAGGTTTTTGAAATAGTTAAAGCTATCACTTCTTTATTTTTCAAAAAGGAATTCTATATCTTTATTAGAATCTTTTTAAGCTTCTTAGTCTAGTTTAATGTAAAATTGTAATTATTTCATTGGGATAAAATACTCGAAGAATAATCAATTCAGATCCAAGAGGAGAGATTAATTAAATATTGAGTTTGAAATCAACAATAAAAGTAAACTATTTTTTCTTGCTATCGTTTAAGTTATTTTTATTTTTTCAATTCCTCAGAGAACTATTCATGGAATAATTTCCGATCCATATTCCACTTTTAGAAGTAAGAAAATATGAAAGGACTTTTAAAAATTTTATAGTGCAACATTTTTATATTTAGGCTATGAAAGCTCCAAATCACTCATTCACTATATTTCTAATATTCTCTCTCATGGAAAATATACCTCAATAAATGACTACTTTGATCTTTTTACTTCCTAAGATTCAAATTTTTTGTTGAAAGTTTATTTTTTCATTCTAGTCAATTCTTGTTTCAAAAGCATAAATATTCTCATTTACTGCCATTAGTTGCAATTAAATTTACTTAAATGATTTCCAAGTTGCCTTAATAACTTAGTTCATATTTTAATCAGAGATCATAGAAAATCTAACCAGACGTTTGCTACAAACTTTCTACAGATTTTAAACCTTAAATTTAGTTTTTGCGTTTTTTAGATAGCTTAAAATAATTTCAGAGAATATAATAACCAAAACTAATCCATGCGAACTTCCTTATAATACTCCATTATTATAGAATAAGTTTCTTGAAAGTTAAACATTCGAAAATAAAGCGAACATCTAGTTAACTAAAAATTGTACTCAAAACTTTCATTAATCAAGAGGAAATTTAATTCTACTCAAGTTATCGAGCAATAAATTTCTATAAATAGTGTCAAACATTTCTTTTAATATAAATAAGAGTTGCTAGTAAATGTTTTGACCTTGCTCAACTTTGATGTAAATCAAAAATTGACTATAATATTCAAAATATAGATTAGTTTATCTTTTCAAAATTCTACTTTAGGGATATTTACTTTCTTCCATAAATTAATCCATGAAATCTTTAAGCAAGAAGGTTATCATATATTTTTTAGATAACGTTTATGAGAGTTATAGGTATACAATTCTTCCAATTACTTTTAAATCCTTATTATAAATAGGAAGAACCCTTACTTACTTAAGCTATCAGGGCTTCTAAACTTTTAAGCTCATTATTAATAAACCTTTAAATTACAATAAGAAATTCGCGTTTAATATATTTAATAAGTTCTGCAAACATCATGCAGAAGATTGTTAGTTGATATATTCTATATAATTGCTACAACTTCATTCAACTTTAAATCGTTATACATTGAATCTTATTTTTTAAAAGTAGCATTTTTTCCTAAATTGTTTGTAAAATGATAATTCCCTTTAGTGTATATATGCATATAACCTCTCTCCTTAGATTTAAATTTTTTAGCTTATTTAAACATTCTAATCCTTAGAGTATTCAAGGTGAATCTTTTCGCTATTTTATTATTTTCTATTAAGTTAGCCATTTTAATTTCTATCTTTTTCTTGCTGTTTTTTCTAATTATTGAAGATAAGGAGTAATATAGAATTAAATTTTCTTTATCTTTAAGGTAGAAATAATAAGTTTAAGATAAACCTGAAACTAATAGCAAGTTGATTCAATCAAGAAAGTGATTGATACAGGTTTGTATTGAGTAAGTTTAGATTAAAAAGAGTTAAATTTCCCGCTTAAAATATTTACAAAAAATGTAAGTCTAATTTCATTAGAGAATTTACCCTAATTGTTTATTCTCTGAGAGACAAATAATATAGCACCAAAGCAACAATGGAATTTTTAGTGCTGTATGCTTAAAATTTAAAAACAGAATGAAGAATTCTTTGAGATTCACCATAATTTGTTTTTATTTCTTAGAGTATACATTATAATTTTCAGGATATTTTCATATAGTATTTCATTGTTAACTTTCTTTATCAAATTAGTCAATCACCTCTACTAGTAAGGTAAAATGAAATACAACCTAAACTATGAAAAATTTTATTTTTATTTGAAATATGTTTTTAATTTTCTTCAATACGTATCTTTCAGATAATATACATCTTAATTTATTAAATTAAATTAAAAATAATAACTATAAAGGAGGTTCTCTTTTTCCCTTCTTCCCCCTTATAATCAACAGATTAATATTTTTAAAAGGAATTATTTTAATTTTACTCAAGTAAAGCTTCTATTTTCTTTAGTATGAATGATTTTAACCTAAATTGGTTTTATAAATACCTCATATTTTAATATCTTTAATCAATATATAGTCCCTATACTACTAATTTAAAGGGATACCATTCTATATATTTAAAATATAACTCCAATTGTATTTGTTTTGGAAGCTTCATTATTTAATACCAAATTTAATAATTGTCTATTTTTTAATTTCCAGATTGAGTACTATATGTAATTAATTTGATTAGATATACCTTACATTAATATTACTAAAGAATAGTATAATCTTATTTATAAATCTATTTAGTTTATAGTTATTAGCTATAAAACTAGTTAATTCAATATACCTGTCTAAACATATCTATTTTGTGAGTAGAATGAAAAGGTAGTTTAACTGTTTATATAGATATATGATAATCTCATATTACCATTACTAGACGATTCTAGATAAGATGATAGATAGATAGAAGTTAAATAATTTTGTGATGTTTAAATTGATCTTCCCCCTTTCATATCCTTGCTATTAGCTAAGCATATTATATAATCATTGAAGTCCTTTTAAATGATTTGGTATTCATTGCTTTATTATAAACTTTTTTTATTCTTTTTTATTTATTTTATTAATAACCTTTATTATCCTTTTTATGCTTTAATTTCACTTAATAATAAATTCATTATTCAGATCTAGCGTGATTAATAGCTACTAAATATCTTAAAATTAAGTCATGCTGTAAATCATATTTTTATTTTATTTCAGATATACAGATTAAATTTTGATTTCCGAGTTACCAGCTTTCTACTTATCTTCTTTAAACATAATAACAATGATGCTATTATAATTTTTCAGTTTGCACTTTATTTATCATGTGCTGCTTAGCATTTTTTCTTTCATTATTTGATTATTTATCCTATTAAGTTAAATTTTATTTACCAACATATGCTAGCTAAACATCATAACTAGAGCTTATCTTTTGAGGAGTTAGCTCATAAAGTTAGCAATCTTAAGCTGTTTAAGTTTTATTTTTATAGCTTAACTCTAAACTTATCATTAGCTAATTTATTTAGTTTTCACTTATGATTTAATATCTTTCTATTAACATACTCATCAAACATATTTATACATGTATGATATATTTATCATTCTTTCTATCAAACTACTTATATTTAATATCAATGAAATATAAGATATATATATATCAAAGAATCAATAACTTAGAGTATTTTGTGCTTTATACGATGGATTGGATAAGAAAGCTATATACATATAATTCATAGTAGCTTATATCTCCCCTAATCCACCCCATTTTTCTAAAGTTAATCAAATGGTTATTGTTTCCCTACTCATAAAACAGGTTTTAGTGAATAAGCAATAATTATAATTAATCTCATATCATTTTTGCTTATAATATCATGTATCCATTACATCTTTAACTTGGAAGAAATTAACTCCAAATTATATTAGTAAAGTTATATGATAAACGAAAGATAAGATACATGCTTAAAGGATATTACAGATAGCGAGTTTTATTTAGCTTTAGTTTCTAAAGGTATCTACTTAAATCTTATATTCATACCAGTTAAATTGAAGTTCCTTTATCTATATCAAGCTTATTTAATTATAAAAAAGATAGCTTTATCTAATTCCTAGAGGATAAAGAAGTGGATATATATATTTTAAGCTAAGTAAAAAGTATCTAAATCCTAGAGTTATTAAATTAGAAGCATTGGTAAGTTAAAAACAAAACAGTCACCAAACTTCAATTTGAATCCTTCTAATCACTTAAGCAGAAACTTTAAGAAGATAAATTAAATTTTAACTACTATATAATAAAGGAAATTGGTTGAGGTAAAGTATAGTAAGATGAGGTATTTTGACTTAATAGTAATTTTAAGTTTCTAGCAGTTTCTTAAGTGAATTCTTTTTTAAATAAGCAAATATACAGTACTGTCTAACGATAAAAATGAAATAGATATACACTTTATTCTTAGCATGCTTGATATTGGATGCGTAGTCCGATAAAGTTCTAATTTAGAATTAATACATTTTCTAGAAATTGAAAGATTATTTTTAGATTTTAGGACTGATAACTTTCCTGCAAATTCCATTTATGCAATACATTTCTGATTTACTAACAAATGTTCTGGGAACTAAGAATAAAAAATTTTAAAACTAGAAGACAATAATTTTAATCAAGTTTAGCTAAGCTTATGATGAGATTAGAATTACTGTTAAGATTTTGTTTACAGGTATATCTTTAATGGAAATCAAGAAAAGGCAACTTTAAAATTAGAAAACTCAAAAGGCTAATGAGTTTTCATTGGATTATAAATAGACTAAACTGAGAAATAAGCTGTGCTATGCTCCACTGAATTTAGCCTAATAAATGGTTTTTAGTTAAAATGTGAAATTTAAAAATTAAGCGAAGTTTAAAGTACTAATTCCTTCTCAATTATACCATTTAGCTCTAATGATTTCAGTTCATAAGAAAATGTTTTTTTACTAGAACTAACTTTTGAAACATATTTTCCAAGTTTCCAAAATTTCCAAAAAGAAGCTGAAAATAATACATGTAGTAGATTCTGTTCTTCAAAGTGTATAAGGCCTGAGATCCTAGCTTGCGAGACATATTAGTAGATAATTCTTGGATTAACTGATTAAGTCTAAATATTTGACGGTGATAAGTATATCAAATTAGACTTCTAGAATTAGCTCTAGAATAAGAATTGATATCAGCCTTAACACTCATAGCAATCCTGAAGTTTCAGTGTTTGAATTAAAAAAGATTAAGAGTTCCTTCAAAATGAGATTATATTAAAGCTTTAAACTATCGACAATTATTAATGGATCTTTTATTGGGACGCCTAAGTTTAAGGTTTATAAAATTAATGTACGTTTTCTATTAAAACCACGGATATTTTAGCATCTTTATAAAACATGGTTTGCAATCAATGGCTATTAGTTACAATATCATATTAAAGATAAAATAGTTTAGGAGCGGGTTAATCTTATTTATGTGGATCAATTACAGGCTTAAAAAACAATAATCCAGTATAAGCTAACTAGGACTATTCTTAGGGTTTGTACATATAGGATATAAATGAATTATAGTACATTTATTTAGGAAATTCTGTAATTTTAAAAACCTCTGAAAATAAATTAAAAGCGTACATAATCAAGCCAACGCTCTACTTATTTTTTATCTTTTTAAGCTATGATCAGATTTAAGATATTTTTGAAGATTAATATCCATGTGAATCAGATCCTTATTGTTTGAAGTGTTAGAGACGAGAAGATAGGAATTGTTAAGGGAATTTAAAATGGTTAGAACTTTCGCGAACTCCTAACTAGGTTTCGACAGACATTATTTAAATTAATTTTGATTCTTTAGGATATTATCCAGACTTCTATTCGGATAAAGCCTGAAGCTTAAGTTTTTGGTTTTTTACAACTATTCAGCCATAAAATTAAATCCCTTTTTTAACAATCAACAACCGGAAAGATAATAAAGCTTTAATTCTAACCGTACAAATAAACCTATAGATAGAATTTATCAATATAATTCAAAGTTTGGGAGTAAAAGCTTAACTACTAGCCTTTTCCAAATGAATCTTCGTAGTAATTTTACAATCTAAAATAGATTTAGCGAATAGTAAGTTTTGCTACCATAGTTGAAATTATTATAAAACTTTCCTCTGTTCTGATATAGACCTTTTTTTCGAACTAAAATGGTTCTGAAAGGAAAATTAAAATTTAATTGATATAGAATTTTAATGCACTAATGAAGTCAAAGTTTTATAGCCTAGACTGTATACAAATAATATCCTATTAACTTAGGAAGATATTTAGCTAGCAATGAAAGATAGGCCTTGTAAATAATTTTGCTCAAAAAGTTGTACAGGTCCTGATATTGATAGTTGTGAAGGATAATTTTTCATAAGCTTCACTGAACCAAACAAAGAAATATAAATAACGGATTAATAAGATGCAGAAAAGTTCACGTTTAAAGAAATTGGTTATGATGTTGAAATATAATCTAATAGAAATATAGCAATAACTAGTTGAATATAAAATAAATGTACTAGCTCTCAAGGCTAACAGAGTAGTATTCTGTAAATAAGCAATGAATATTACCATTCGTTAATTCTAAGAGTAAATAGAGACAACCAAAATCACTATAATATCAAATTATAATTATTTCCTCAAAACTAAGAAATAGAATTTAAGTAATTAGCATGTAATAAATGACATTTTATAAGCTTATAAGTTAACTACGCTGAGGATCCTACATTAAGAATCTTAAATACATAAAATCAAGAAAACGTTCAATTTTGTTAAAACGAATACTAATTTTAATAGCATTATGAGTAAAATTGCTAAAATATATAATAAGCTAGCAATTTGAAATCCTTTACGAAATAAGCTTTAATTACTCTAGGATCTTAAGACTTCACATAAAACTTTGTTGGCTCTATTTGAAATACGAAGTTTTATACTCAAAACTAATAACTAACTCTAACTTAATTTTATGAGATTGCAAATGAAGTTGAATGCCCATTGTGCGCATATTGCTCGAGTCCTTTGCAAGATAATTGTATATAAGTATGCGATTAAGCATGTTCGAAATGCTACGGTAGTTCAAATAAAGAATGCTTTCAATGTAATGAAAATTACTATTTCGCAGAAAAAAATACATGTAAAGCATGCGCGGATTTTGAGATTGGATGTTAAAGTTGTTAAAAATTAGAAAATGGAGAGGTTTCCTGCCATAAATGCTATGATAACTACTTTATGAATAAAGAAAAAGAATGTACAGAATGCTGAAAAATGATTGACAACTGCGAAACTTGCTACAATGCTAGTGAGACTTAAGTGGTTTGTAAAAAATGCAAAGAGTCTTTTGACATATAAAATGGTAAATGTGTGTGATGTCATACTAGCAACTGTGCAGTTTGCAATGATCCAGCAACTGAGTGTCTGAAATGTGAAAAAGGATTTTATTTTGATGAAAGCAAAAACTGCCAAGATTGTAGCTTAAGTATTGATCATTGTATAGAATGCTTTGATTAAACGAACTGTCTAAGCTGTGAAGAAAATTTTAAGATCTCGGACTTTAAGTGTGTGAAGAGCTGTCCAGAAAATGAATTCTATTCCGAACCATTAAAAAAATGTTAGCCATGCGAATTAGAAATTTAAAAATGCTAGCAATGCATTTAAACTGGATCATAATGCTTAAAATGTAAAAATAATTTTATACTTCAAAACCGAAAATGTTAAGAATGCAGCTAAGTTTTTGAAAATTGCAGGACATGTGAAGACAATAAATGTGTAGAATGCTCTTATGGCTATTACCTTATTAATGGACTATGCACTAATTAATGCCCTGAAGGATTAGTTAAAATATGAGATTAATGCTTAAAATGTGGTGACTTCATTCAATTTTGTGAAATTTGTAATGAGAATGGACTTTCATGCAATAAGTGCTAAAGCAGCTATTAATGAAGTAAATGAGAATGCAAGTGTTTAAGCTGTTCTGATCATATTCCGTTCTGTACTAGGTGTGATTAAAATTTTAAGTGCTATGAGTGTAAATGAGATATGAAGCCAGAAAATGATTTATGTATTTTGCAATGCTAAGACGATGAAATTTAAGATGACTTTTACTGCAAAAGTTGTGAAAAGTGCTAGGAAGGTTATTACAAGTAAAATCAAACTTGTATTAAATGCAAAGCCTAGGGTTGTCAGGTTTGCTCAGAATAAAAATGTGCATAATGCAGTTAAGGTTATAAACTCATAAATAACAGTTGTGAGGTTTAATATCAAGATTTTAAAGATCAAACGGTAAGCTATATAATTGAGGAGCCAACAAGTATAAACGATTTCAATATAGCAGAAAACGAAAAAACTTACATTCAAGCTTCTTCGGATGCGTCTGATGCAGTATTCTATGCTGGAACTGGAACAGCGTGAATTTCTTCAATCTTATGTGGGGCTTCTTCAGGCTCATTAGCAAACTGATTTACTCTTTAAATCGCTCAGTAGATAATTTTATCTAATGCCTTTATTAATGCAATTAAGCCATAAAATCTAGCAGCGTATTATTACCAGCAAAGCGAGAGTAAACAGCCAGCAAATAGTAACAGTAATTAGCATTTTATCAGTTTAGGTGCAGATGAATTAAAAGTCGATTAGGATTTTCTACTTATTATAGGATATAAGAGCTATACCTTTTTAGCAAATGCTTTCTGACCTATCATTTATCTGATAGTTCTTAATAGTACTTGACTTACTGTTTAAGTATATTTCTAATGCACCTAAAACAGATATAAAGTTTTAAATAATAAGAAACAAGTACTTACACTACAGACTTTTAATCTCAGTATATTTAGTTGTATCTCTTAAACTCAATTACGCTATTATGCTTCAAATAATACATAGTAATTTCTAAACTGCCTATGCAGCTTTCAACTCCCTACTTTCTTTCTTTTTCCTAGTAAATTTTTTAAATTTAGGCTTTTTAAATATTTATAATAGGATATTTTTATCACAAAGTGAGTAAATTCGTTGCATTGAGATCCTAAATTAGGAAAGAGGAACTTTAACTGCCAAATATCTCCGACAGTTTTAAAATTAAATACTTTCCTTTGATTGATAAGCTGGATTTAAATAGAAAGAGTGCCTTACTATTTTATCCCATTTTTCTAGCTAGAAGGCTTCTTCTGGCTGCTTTTCTAATGACTTTAAGAGATCATAAGTTAGCATAGACAACTCTTTGCTTAGTATTAAGTATGGGATAAGCTATTTATTTGGTAGTTTTTAGACCTTTCATCAATAGTTTACTTACCAAAATTCATATCCTTCTAGAAATATGAATAAGCATACTTTACTTATTCAACTTTTACTTTGCTAGCTTAGAAGAAAATGAAGATAATAGACTAAGAATACTGACATCAGTTAAGGCAGACAGCGCTAGTAACTGTGGAATGATATTAGTAATTATGTCGAATTTAGTTACATTGCTTGGTTTGTTCACTTGTAGTTATGTTTCAATTAAGAATACCATTAAAGAAATAAAGGAAAAGAAAGCTTAAAATAGAGAAGCAATAAACAAATGGTTCTAAGATTAGGAGTAAAATGAGGCCAAATAAGAAGAAATCTAGAAAAAGGATCCCATTGAAAGCTTTTTATGTCTAGATAAAACTTTAACTAGTAGATTTGAAGAAAATCAGTCTTCTGTAGTAAAATAGACTACTAAAATGAATGATAAGCAAGAAATACAAAAGGTAAATTTTAATTTGTAGAGCGAATCTTCTAAAAATTTGAGTTTCTAAGATTAAGTATAAAGTGAATAAAACTAACTTAGTGGTTGACAATGAATCATCTGACTAAGTATAAGTAATAAATTCTGAAAAAAATGAATCTTAATCCGACGAATAGCCAGATTTAACTTAGCCAAACAAAGAATCTGATAAAGTAAATAAAAAACTAAAAACTTATAAGAAAAGAAAAATCTAGAGCTTCATCAAGAGGTCGAAAGTTTGATTACTATTTAAATTTAATTATTTAATTTCACAGTCTTTTATATATATTGATAGCAAGGTTTAGTTTCCATTAAATAATAATTAGTAGTGTCTTAATTTCTATTCTAAGATGATTATTTTCACTTTATTTCTAAATTTACTTCATAACTTATTTTATAAAATGAGTTATACTCATTTACTATAAATGCAGTTAAATAATTTTAATACAAAAGAGTGTTAGAAAGGTTTATAATTTTTCTTATCTTGATTTTTTTATTTAAGGTGGCTAAGGAGTAAAATGAAGGTATGACTTAAAGGAAGATTTAAGAAAGTTTGAACAGAACTAGACTTTAATTTTTTAATTATTTGAGGATTTTCCTTAATCTCATATCCAAAAGTTCTCAAGCATCTTTTTAAAAATATTTTATCTCTTTTGCATTTTGATTATAGGCAGAAAATTAAAAGGATTAGGTTAACTTCACCTTTAAGTAACTATTAAAATTTAAATTCAGATTTAATTCTTTCTGTGCTTTTAAATTTTTTTTATCTAAAACTGGTTTGATAGATAGAATAAATATCCCTTATCTGACTATCCTTTTATATAACTATTTAACCATTTCTTTTTAAAGTAAAACTAAAATTAAGTTTCTATTTGAACTGTATATGAATTTATACTCTCGAAAGCTGAATCTTTATTAATGATATAAACTTTTAATCAAGGTATTTTCTACAAACCCTGTTATAATCATGATATTAGCTCTAGAGGTTATGAATAAAATATTTTAGCTGGTAAAATAGATTGAATCTGCTTGCCCTTTTATTAAAAAATATAGGAACTAAAGTTTACATATATCTATTAATAATAGCTCAATACAATAGTGGGATTGCTCATTAATCAGATTCATAAAAAAGTAGATGAGTGATTAATATCTAGAAAATAGTAAGCTATGCTGATAAATTAGGTTTTAATGCTTTAGAAGTTAATCATTAATTTACCAAATGTAGCTAGAGTTTGAAAGATAGACAAGACTCAAGAAATAAAGCTTCAAATAAGCTTTGGAAATATATAATATAAAAAAAATATTTATAGCTTAGTAAATATCTTTTATAATACTGAGAGAATAATTAATTATAAGATGATATTCAAAAACATTCCAGAAAAAATGAAAGACTAGAGTAGAATTTATAAGCTTAATCATAGAAAATAATTTAATTTGCTCATAAACTAGTTATAGCTAAATGGAATGAAGAGTGATGAAATTGTTATTTCGTAATAAAAAACCAAAAACCAAAAAATTCTTAATTATCAAAAAATTTCCTAAAAAGAGGCAAAATAAACTTTTTGAGAAATTGAAGAAGCTGAGAAAAATTGGAACAAAAATATGAGAGTTTAATAATTAGTAGAACAAATAAATTTTAGTTAGACATATAAATATAGAACTAAAATTAGCAAATTATAATTCTTTTCTTTTTGCTCAATCTTTCTATATAACTTAATAAACTCCTTGTTAAAATTAATTTTTTTCAAAGAATTTGTTAGTTTCTATCTTAAAATTATTAAAGCAATATAGCATAATTAAGAGAAACTATAAAAGAAAAATTGTTTAAGCTTAATATTTTTCTTTTATAAAGGTAATCAGTTCTTTTGGCTTTGCTTTAATAACGATTGTATTTATAAAAGTATGGCTAGAGGGACTGAATTTTAAAAAATTAAAAGTTTAATTAAATTTTATTTTTCTGATTTAATTCTGAATTTTTTTGTTCGAAACGTCACTATAAATCCACTATTTTAAAAGTGGAGATGAACTTGCATGTTAAATTTAAATTAAGAAGATTTGATGACATCTTCAATTGTAAGAATGATTTCTCCCAACTAAAGACATTAATTTTATAGTGTTCATTACATTGTTTCTCTTCTTCGGCCACTTTTTTAATTATAATCTTAATCCATTTTTTCTATTGTTAATGGTTAAAGACTTCTTTCAAGCAGTGTTTTGCAAAATATTTGTATTTACAAATCCAAATCTCCTATTTATTGCTTAAGAGTCAGCTAGATTTTTAATTCGGTTGTATTGCACGATATGCTTTAAATCATACTTCAATACTTTTACTATAATTATTTCCTTAAACTTTTATAGAAATTTCAATCTTTAAAGCATTCAAATTTTTCAAATACTCGACAAATAATCAGCAGGGTAATTAAAATTATTAAGATCCCTGCAATAATCAAAAGATTGTGCTATTATTCTATATTTACTTTTGATTTCTCTTTTAAATTGCTCATTCAATGCTTTATAACTAATATAAGAAAACTTTTGATGATTGGAAATCATTGAGAATATACTTTTGCAGTAGGCATTTTATAATGTCACTAAGTTGCAGCTCTAGAAGTTTAAATCTCAGTTTTTTCATATCTATTTAAGTTTTTAAGCTGTTGTTGTGTTTTTATTGTCTAGTTATAAACTTTAAACTGCAGATAATTGTGAAACATCATCAAAGTAATGATATCCTTTTTTCAATAGTTTCTGAATGAAATTCTATTAGTTCATTAAGTAAATCCAATACTTTCTTTTCTAATATTATCTAAATTAAAAAATCTTAAGGTTATAGTATGCTTGAAGGTATTTAAAATAGATCTTTAAAACATAATTCATTAAAGTTTATCAATTAGCTAGAATGCTTTCCTAACTATAAATCTCATACTTATGTTGATTATTTTCATTATGGCAGAAATCTAATTTTCGTATTTAAGAGCATAGGATCATCTTCATGTTATTCCCTGAAAAGTGAAAAAGCTTTACAAAAGATTGAAAATGCAATAGTGTACCTTGTGTAACTTAGCAATAATAGATATATTTTCCCATTATTATAAGTATTTGGAGTTTATTTCCTAATTCTGATTCTTTTAGTGCAGAAAATACTCCTATATACATAAATTATGTGTTTAATATAATTTTTGCTGTTCAATTTAGATAAGTTTGATTTTTATTTATTTTGGGAAATTTAATAAAAGCTTTCATTTATTAACCAATTATTTGATAAGAGGTATTAAACAGAAAAACAGAGTTAAGCTTCAGTTATGAATTTTAAAATCACTTAAGTTTATATTATTTACTCTTAGTCACTGAATAACTTCTTTAAACTGATATTACTCATTTAATTAAAGCAAATTACATACCTTATTCACTCAAATTAACTCGATCATTATCTAATTTATTATTTTGGTATTAATGTAAAGAGAACACTACTAGTACTAATATCTCTCTAGAATAGATGAAATCAATCTAACTCTTTTTCTTTTTATCTTTTACTTAAATACTAAATACTTGCTTTGCTTTGTTCTACTTTAGTCTAATTTTAATAATCATTTTTCTCATAAAAACTATTCTAATCTTACTAGTGATGTTCTGATCATAGCTAGAGGTTTTTATTTCTTTGATGTAAGATTCTTTATAATTGGCATTTGATAAATATAAAGGATATCCTTTAGTATCTAACTGTATTCAGTTATCTGACTTTATTTAGAAATGTTTTAAATTTAGTTTTAAACTTTCAAATGCTAGCATAACTATACCCTGTAAATATTTGATGGAATCAAAAATTTAGACAATCTAGTGAGTGTTTCTAATAAAATAAAGAAAAAGCAAGCTAATCTATATAATTATAATCTAGAATAATAGCATTTTAAGATATAAATATAAGTTAATATTTTAGTTATAAACATCTTAACAATGGAACTACCTTCAATTTAATAAAAATTAGATAGAATGCTTAATGATTAAATAGATAAATTGAATTATGATGTTAACAGGATAAAAATAATTATAATTGAAATCTAAGTTTAAATTTCAGTAATTACTTTTTATAATTTCACGTATTTATTTATTATAAAATGCAAATTGCTAGTGGAACTGAAGAAAAAAGTTAAGGTAGAAAATATGTTAAGGTTGAATGAACTAAGGAAGAAGATGATCTTATGGAAGATATTGTTAAGAATAAATTCTATAAAAAGGCAAATTGAAGTGAAGTAGCTAGATAGTTAAATGCACTGCTTCATAAATAAGAGGTTCGGATAGGAAGGTAGTGCTAGAAAAGATGATCCAAGATTTTGGTACCTCTTAAGACTCTTTCATGAACCGCAATAAATGATATGCAACTTTAAAAAATTTGGTTAAAATATAAGCATTTTTGTAACAAGTTATACATAGATTGTGGAATCCAATTCCCATAATTTAGTTAAGGATAAATTAAAGTAAAATTGAGGAATCTACAAAATGGTTTAAATAACAAGATTGATAAGAAAAACTAAGAAATGAGAGAAAAGATCTCTCTTTTTCAAAAATAGCCGAGAGATGAAAAACAGCAAGAATACGAGCCGAGAAAGATAAAGAAAGCAAACGATGTGAATTTCTTATGTCTATCTCTAAGCAGATATGAATGAGAACTATTACTTAGTTTATATTTTGAATATATCTATATTTGAAGAGCTAAATTAAGCAACTAATGAATAAATATTAATCCTTGTAAATATAAGATTAAATATTAAATTTTATTAAAAGAAGCTATTAAAATACTTAACTTACTTATTTAAGATAAGTTAAAAATTCAATTATTAGTATAAATATTTTTGTGCTAGTCATTAGTGGTTCGATTCATCTTGTCCCTTTATTTTAATCTAAGGATTATTTACTATTTCTAAGATTTTATAATCTTAGATAATAACTTAACTTGTTTTTTCCTTCCTTTTACTTATAAATTATTTTTTTAAATTAAGTTAAAGTAGAATCAATCTAGGAAATTTTAAGAGATAGAGAAAGAAAATAGATTTGATAAATTAAAGAAAATTAGAACTATAAAAGAATGGATTTTCAAAGCAACTATCTAAGGAATTATATCTAAAATAAAATAGCTCTTTGATAAATTTCAAAGGTTAGAAGATTTCTTAATTAATCTATACTAGATATATAGATTTAATTTCTCTTAAACTTAGGTTTATCTTAGAATATTTAAATTATTATCAATTATACTTAGTGATTATTTTCTATTTAGCCAAGCTTTTTAAACTTTTAGCTTCTACTTTAATTATTTATAATTAATATAGCTAAGCACCAGATTAGCTCTATATTCTTTTTTCTTAGGATTTTTAATCTAAAATTTTTTCCTTAGTTTCAGAAGTATCTCAGTGTCTAAATTTTATTATATAAACATAGAATTTTAAAGTGCAATATACTTAATATTTCCTTTAATGTAGCATCTGGTATATGAATTAATAGTTTCCAGAAATTTTATATAACTCTCATTATTAACTTTCCTTATAAGTATAAACTTCTCCTCTGTCGATAAGTACAAACAATATAAAACTAAAACATAAAAAGCTTCATCTTTCATTTGGAAACTTTTATTTAGCATCCTTCATTACTTTTTTTATCCTTTATTGTACATCTTAAATTAGGTTAATTTATTAAAGCTAATAACTATTTAGACGTTAGTCCTTTTTATTTCCCTATTAATTGACTAGACTAAATTTATTAAAAAAGCGAAATTTTGATCTATTTATTTACAATTTTCTTAACCCTCTCCCAGTATCAATGCTTTTTCCCGAAATTTTTTCTGCAAGTATATCATAATTTAATATCTTAAATAGTACAAAGTCTCATATCAACCAATTTAACAAAGCTAATGCTTCCTACATTTTAAGATATCCCTCCTAATATATTAGCTTTGGTAGAATCATTATTATAAAAGCCAACTATTTTTGTTAATAATTCTACTTAATTAATAGACATTAAATAAAGCCAAGTTAATTTAGACTACCTAGCTAAATATGCTAACTTTATGAGTTCGGTTAAGAATTGTTTCCCTCTTATCTATTACAAAATTACTAGAAAACAATCAATAAACACTATAACTATTTTTAAAGCTAGTTGAAATATTTTATTACTTGTACTAATATTAGAAGTTTAAACTACTTCCAAGTAATAAATCAAACTAAATTTTGACTATATTTTAAGAATCAATCTAAAATTGACTGAAATGGAACTAGATATAAATTTTTATTTCACTTCAATTAGATAAATAAAAAGGTATTCGCTAAATTAGATTTAATCTAATGCTTTTTAAAATTGCTATGGTAACTTGTTCTACCATATAAAAAAATAAATCATAGTAATAATAAAAAAGTTTAGTGCTTTATTACTTAAAATAGGGAATTCATCTAATGTAAAAAATAAAAAAAGAGAGACCGAAGTGATTAACGAGATAATGAACTACAAGCAACAATAGAAACATAGGCATAACTTTGGAAAGGATGAGAAACCACTAAAAAAAATAAAAATTGATTTCTTATAAGAACTAATTATTTAAGAAGCTTGATAATTTTAACTTTATAATATGAAAAGTATTAGAGAGAAGGAACTGAGTCTCAAAAGGAATGTAAACTGATAAAGCTCAGTAAAGTAGAAATAATCATTAATAAGCACCTTATAGTGATATTAATTCACCAAGTAGATAAAATGTTTATAATGAGAAAGAACTAGAAGAACATATTGAAGATGATTATCCCCATGAAACTTCCTTAGCAAAAATGCAAAAATTTTGAGAATTCGAAGGAAATATTGGAGTTTTGGGATAGCAACAAGAGAAATAATTCGTTAAATTGAATGAGTTATTTATACTTATAAATAAAATAATTAATAAACGGGAGATTGAAGAGTAAACTCCAGTAATGATGGAAATTAAATAATCAGGACATGTAAAAAACAAGAAGAAATAATCTAAAACAAAATGTTGATATTTCCACTCTCAAATCGTTTGCTTAGTTTATTTTCTTAATTTACGAATTTGAGAAGGAAGAATGCGAAAAGTATGGAGAGAACTTATAAAGATATCTATTACGCTTAATGGAATATGCAGATGAAGATACTGAGTTCAAGGTGTTACTTCCCCTTTAACAGAAACTTAGACACATTTAGATTAAATCGAATGGTTTACATCTTAATATGATAAATCAATTTTTCTATTTATGATAAATTCATATTCTCTGTAAATTTATGCCTAATTATAAGATTATATGATATAGCAGATAGCTTCAATAACAAAAAGTTTATTTAATAGAAAAGGAATTTTTAAAATTTTGCCTTTGATTCTTAATTTGCTTAAGTAATTCTATTTTTTATAAAATTATAATGCACTTTCTTTTAAACAAAAATGATTTATAGTATTTTTAGAGGATAATAGTTACTCCATAAATCCCTTTAATTTTACTTAAGTTTTCAAAAATATTTAATTTGCTTAACTTTCTTTTACTATTTTTGAAAAATTTTCCTAAATTTAATTCCAATTTCTCGAATATGCCCAAAAGTATATAATCTATTCTAGTAAATGCTATAAAAATTAATCTTTGTTTTACTAAATAAAGTTTTTATATGAAGCTAGAGTTTATATTTTGTCAGTATAAAAGTTAAAGAACATATATTAAAGAGAATATATGTGAATAGAACTTCCTAATTAACTTAATTATTTAACTATACATAATCGATATAAAGCTACTACCTTATTTTTATTTATCTTCGTATGAAAATATTTCTTCCAAATAGCTTTATATTTCTATATTCTCATATTTATTCATTTAGTCTATTGTTAATATAACTGATACAATATCAAACTACAACCATAATAATACTACCAAATTAACTATTAATAGCATCGTTTAACTTTTTATATTTCATGCTCAATTTTAAAAAATAGTAAAATAATTAAAATCAGTAGGGAAAGTATTTTATAAAGGCGAAATTTAATAAAATAAGTAAGTATAAATAAATAGATGCATTTAATGTTCATATTATATACTTAATAAACTTTTAAACCTTTATCGTTATATAATGTACTTCATATGAAAGAGTATCATATCTTGTCTCTATCTTTGGATAAAAGGATATAGTATATTTTTGGATTTGACTAACTTATAAAGAGTGAGAAAAATTATGAGTATTAATTGGTAAAACTTAGTGCAAAATATAATCTATTTTCAAGTTTTAAAGCAAATCTAGCAACTTAATTTTTAAATTCCTACCCATAGAAATTATTTAATCCTGCTATAGAGAAAAGAGAAGAGACATATTTTGAGTCAAACTTACTTAAGCATCTATAAATTTAATTTTACAAGGATGTGAAGAATTTAAATAACTCTAAAGGCATCTAAATAAAAGTTAAATTACCTCATTAATAAAAAATATTAACTATTTCAGATAAAATATTTAGTTCTAAAGTAAATGAAGTATATCAATTATGTTTCTAACCTAAATAACTCAGATGAAAAATAAAAAGTCTCACATTAAACATATATTTACCTTTATTTTTTTTAAAGTTTCTAAAAAAATGTTTTATTTAGATAATTTAAACGAAAATAGATAAGAGATTTATATCTTTAGATGAATCAAAAAAGATGCTTTAATTCATAACTGATAGAAGTTAGTAATTAAAATAAATTGATGTTGTCATGCTTTTAGGAAATGAAATAAGAAGGATGATAAAAAATAAAAAATGGATGTAAGGATTTAACCTTTTAGAAATAACTGAGAAGATAATTTGACAAAATTAGAAAATTTAGTCTAATACTTCTTAAAGTTATGAATATGAATATGAAGAAGATTGATTTAATTCTAAATTAAAAATCACATTATGATATACCTAAATATATTAAAAAAAAGTTCCAAGTATAGTTTCTAAAACTCTAAAAACACTATAGCAAAAATCTTTCTACTTTCATTAAACCCTTTTTTATATCAAGTCAAATAAATATTCATAATGTTCCTTATTTTTATTCAAATTTTTCTTAAAAAGAGAAGACTTTCCTTATTTAATCAGTTAGAACTTAATATAAGTAATGAAGATTAAAAAAGAATAAAATTTAGAAAATTTGCTATTTGGTAAATTAATAGAAATACGGATTTAAAAATAGCTAAGTTGATTTTTCTATACCTTTATTTATATTTAATTCAGAAATAATAGTAGCAATTTATTAAAAATAATTAAGTCAAAATATATTTATATGTTCAATCTTCTGAGATAATTCTCTTAAAATTTATAGGTGTGTAGGATAATTCATAGTCCTCTATAGGGTGCTTTAATTCCTTTTTCCCTACGAAAATTTTAATTCACATATACTATTATTATAGTTTTTATAACTAAATTTAAGTTCATTCGCTTATTTATTAGTCAAGGATTAAAACTCTTAAACTATAATAGATTTAAAAACTAAGACCTTTAAAATCCTATATTGGAAATCAAGAAAATGTGATATTTTTAACTCCTCTTAAATCTAAATATTTCAAATATTAGCATTCGGTAACTATTTATATCATGTCACTGTTTTCAATCTAAAATCCTTCTAAACGTAAATTTCGTAAAGTTTTTATAGAAATTACTTATTTTATTCAAAATTAGTCTTCTAAGATTTTAAATAAGCTTAAATATAAAGATTCTAGTTATTAGCAATTTTAGTTTATTACATTCAAAGTTTTACTTCTTATATCGTTAATTCTTTTTAACTCTATTGTCTTTAATCTTTTGCATCTAATAAAAATAAACTATAAAGTTTCGTCATCTACTTACAAGTCTTCGAATTTAAGAGATTTATAATTTACACCAAAGTTACCAATTTATTAAAGATCTTTGTCTTTCAAAGATTCTAATGATACTAAGTGTATTTCTTCTAACCTTGGAGTGTTTTACAGCAAAGCCGTTAAATTTATTCCACTAAAGTTAGAACATTCTGAGACGCAAACAAACTAGAGTTATACAAACTGTTAAGTGAAAAAATTAGAGATCGCTTGTTATGATTAAGTTTGGAATATTTCTAAATGCTAAAGGCTATTATTCTTAATTTTGTTTAGATACTAAACTGATTATTCCTAAAATTTCGGTCTTAAGCAAGTTAAGTTTGGACAAAATTCTAATCATTTTTCACTTTTTATCATATTATTTATATATAGCATCTAAACTGTTGATCCATTTTTCAATAGGTACTCTTTTAAATTTTCATAGTTTATTTATATACCGCTTAATTTTAATACTTTCAACTTCATATTATTGCAAAACTAATTCAGAAACTTACCATCAATTGTATCTAAAAGGTCTGGATCAAAATTTATTATTTCTAAGCATTCCAATTTTACGAAATTTTATAGGAAGAAGAAATCTGAGTCAGCAAAGTTACTTTAAAGAGTAAATTTCTTTATATTTTTAAAAGGCAAAAAGCTTGAAAGAGTAAATTTTGAACCTCATGTATAAATCTATAATTCCTCTAATTTTTCCACTTAGTTGTGTAATAAATGATTTCACTAATAAAATAAAATACTTTAATAAAATTAGTCATGTATAAAATCTGTTTTATATTAAGAAAACCACCTTAAATCTATTATTATTCTTCTCACTTCTTTATATGCTATTTGTTTAAATACTCAACTTATTTTGTTTTGAATGAATTCCCTATTGTTCTAATACTTTTCTATTTTTAGAGTTTCGTAGCAGTAGTTAAATTGATAAAAATACTTATTTACTTTTTAAAGGCTACAAATGCTTTTCAAGTTCAGAAATTTAATTATTAAGTGTAAAATATTTTTGTTTAGCCAGATTTTTCGCAAATTTCATACTTTTTATCTCTCTTTGACTCTTTACTTGTTTTTTTCGTACTTCTTTAAGTCAACACTAAAAGAGACTCCATCTCAAATGATTCCATTCTAGAATAAGAATTTTCCTTAACTTTACTTTTAGCCATTAATTAATGATCCATTATAAAGAGTTCCATTTTAATATTTAATTACTCCATTTCCATCATATTATCTTCCATTTTATCAAATTCCTGATCAACTTTATCCGTCAGAGTAATGAAAAGTACCAAAATCTTAAAAATCACCATTTTCTCATTATCCTTCATATCTATCTCCATTTTAAAACTCATAAATACCATATCCTTGCTACATATCTTAGATTCATTCTCCTTCATATTTATCTCCTTTTAATGCATAATATTATGTACCTTTTCTTTCCTTTTATCCTTTTACTCAATATCCTTAATATTTATCTCCATTAAGATATTATTTAAATCCAAAACCATGGTATTTATCATTTCAAAATTCTCCTTTGTAAAATTCTCCATTTTATTCCACGAATATTCCATTTAATTATTTCTTGTCGTTAATCCATTATCCTTCATATCTATCTCCATTTATATATTTAAAAATGCCATTTCCATTTTTCCTATCATTTTACCAATTTCCCTAGTAAACTTCTCCTTCTGAATAATAGTAAGTACCAAAGCCATCTTTTATACCTTATACTCAATTTCCTTCATATTTATCACAATTATTAAAAGTAAATATTCCATACCCATGTCACTTATCTTCTAATCACTCTCCTTCATAAATTCCTCCGCCTTTATATTATTAAATTCCCTTTCCTTATTTTTTATCCTTTACTCAATATCCTTAATATTTATTTCCATTTTTGTTTTCTAATACACCATATCCATTTTTCTAATCGTTTTCTCAATTTCCTTTGTATATTTTTCCATCAGAGTAGTATAATATTCCTCAACCTTATCTTTTACCTTAATCTCAAAATCCTTCATATGAATCCAGATTTTAAAATTAATAAAAATGTTAACCATTTATAGGTTTGACTTCTTTATTCATCTTTTATTATTTAATTTTGCTAAGTTTATTTATAAACAAATTATGATGTTTAATTATCTTAAACTTCATTTAAACAACAGTCATTTCTAGTTACTTTTGATAAACATTCTAGAACTAAGATCTAAAATAATTATGATATATTAGTTTTCTATCATCCTTTAATAGATATTTATTAACTAGATTTTAGTTTTATTTAGTTGGTTATTATCTTATAAACACTATTAGCAGAATTTATTATTCTATGGCTGCTATAATAATATATTGCTATGTTATACAAAATTAAAACTAATTTATTCTTTCAAAGAATTAACTTAGAAAATTAAGAAGAAAAGCGGGGAAAGAGAGGCAGAAATTTAACAGTTGTAAGAGGAATTAAATCCTTCATCTGAAGGTAAAGTTGAATATAGGATATATTGAGATATGAGAACCTAAGAATGAACCTGATCAAAAAATTTAAAACTGCTAGATCGAATGAAAAAATAACCAATAAGTATCAAGAAATAATTTAGAATTAAGGGGAAAAAATAAGAAAATTAATGAACAACATTGAGAACAAAATAATGAGTTATTAATAATATTTCATCAGTTAATCTAAAACAACTTAGTAACAGAATAACAACTCTATGATTAATCACAAGCTATAGTAAGCCAATAATAAAATATGATTATAGAAAAAGATTAAATTAAAAGCATTGACTAAGAAGGGTAACAAGAAGAAAAAATTGTTATAAACTTACAAGCAAGAATAGAGAAATTGGAACAAAAAGATTTTTTTAGAAAAAGATTTAAAAAATAGACAAAAAACTGCGGATAATGCGAGGTTGAAAATCATTTTTGCGACAATGTTGAGTTTGAAAAAAATTAAAATAAGAGAGCGATAAAGAATTAAAGAATATTAAACTAACTTTCGATAACTGAGAATGGAATGTAAAAATAGAAATTTTTATCAAGAACTTCGAAAAAATTAAATGCTAACCACCACATATAAAAAAGATCATGGTATTCATCCTTGTAAAAAAATGGTGGCAAGTACCTGATTGAAAGCCCAGGAGAAGCTAAAATTTTAACAATTAAGTATATTATTATTATTATTATAACAATTTGGATGCTGGCGGCGGTTACGTGAACAAATAGGTAATTTGATGCAGTGTGTACTGCATTGCGAATAATCTTGCATTAAATGCCGTCACGGAGAAAGGTCAATAAGCTCGAAAGAGAAAAAAAAATTAATTTGTTTGAGGTTTCTTGCTAGTAGTATATAAATTTGACTGACGGATTTACTAATGATTTAATTACTAGTTTTAATTTAATTAAAAGCTTTAATAACATTAACATGAATATTTATTAACTTTCAAATACTACACTCTACTTTGAAGCACTCTAAAACTAAATTTAGCAATATCATATCCCATTTTTAAAACTAGAACTTAATATATCTTGCTAAAATTTTAAGTCAGTAATTATTTTTTGCAAGACAAAAAAATAGAATAGTGAAATTTTAAAATGGTGGAAGGAAGGTTAAAAGTGATGGTGTTTATATTATTCTCATATAATTTCAAACGTAATTAAATAATATACAATTAACTATTAAAATAATTAATATATTTTATATCCCATATCTATTATACTTTCTATCTAATCTGAAAGAATTAACTAAAAGTATGATCGTAAATTAATTCTATAGATAATCATATTCAAGCTATCTCTTTCTTAGCATAAATTATTATTTTAAAGTTAATCCAAAGATTGTAGACAGTATTTGAATAACTAGCTAAATTTTTATGAATGTTAAATTTAATAAATTGGAGTTTTCAAGGAGAAAAGAAAGATGCTTGAACTTTATGAACATAATTAAAATGAAATAGCTGATTTATATCAGTAACTTCATTTCCTTAACATTTTTATTAAAGTAATTTCTTCTTTATGCTTTTCAAAAGTATTCAATACTTGTTAATAGAGAGTTTAATGCAAATTTTTTCTGATTTTAATTTTAACTAAAATGCTAAAAAATTTCCTTATATTTTCCTTTTTATTAAGAGATCATATAGCAGTAGAGCGTAACTTTTAGTAATCAAAGTAAAGAAAATTGAAAAAATAAGAAATTTAAGATTGTTTTAAATTGAAGCATTAACTTCCTAATTTATAATGATAGAAAAAACCTATCTGTAAATTCATAGAAAATTAAAGAAAAAGTTCAATTATCAAATAAAAAAATTAATCTCAAGCAGATAAAAAGGAAATTGACAAAATTTCTAATACAATAAAAAAATTATTTTAACACCTTAATAAAACGTTGCTGTTGTTGTCAAAAGATTGATATCTATGGAGGTAATGTTTTAAGTGAAAAGAGTGTGTAAGGATCACCAAAAGAGTTTTTACATCGAGGAGGTTATATTGTAACTGCTTTGGAGTTATTTACAGAAAAAAGCCGGTATTAGTTGATTCAAGTGTGACATTACTCAGACAGGATCTTGGTAATTAATGATAATAAAATAAATAACTTCAAAAGGACAATTATGAATTTAGAATTTATTTAGAGAAGCTGGAGGAAAATTACAAGAAGATGGAAGAACATTTCTATTAGCTTATAGAAGAGAAAGAAGAATTATCTCAGTTTGAAATTGATTCAGATGAAGACATGTACAGTTGAGCAAAGGAAATAAAAAAATTTATTTTTTTTAATTTTAGGAAACATTTTCTCTAATTAGAGATGATCCTAAATCTTTTAGTTAAAATTAGTTAATAATATCTATTATTTATAGCAGATCCATCATTATTTGGTTAACCACTTTAAGTTCAATTAAATTTTTTATTATATAAGTTCTGCTTTTTCTAGCGTATTTGCTCAAATGTTTCTTGTTCTTTCTTTTTCTACTGCTCAGTCTTCTTTTTTCCTTTTATATGACATGCCCTTATGCTCCTTCAAAAATCTTTTTCGTTTTAATATTGAAAGCTTCTGTTATTGCTTCTTACAGTTCCCATCCTTAATAAAATTTTCTTTAAAAAAAAAATTGAAAAAACCCGGGAATCTAAACCTTGAATTCTAACCTTAAAGATCAATCTTAAGTCTCAGTTAACTAACAAGAACCAAGAATTCAAAAAAGATAAATCTACTCCTGTTAAGGATTGGGAAATACGGAATTTCCTAGCAAACTGAAAAAGCTTGAGAAACTCCACGAACAAGACATTATTTAGCTTTATTCATTAATTGAGAAAATGAATACCGAAATATAGATCCTGAAGGCGGAAAACTTGAATCTTCGGCTTCTTTTTTAAGATAGAAAAAAGGAAGATCAAGACTTGGTAAGTAAAGTTTAGTTTTAAATTGAAGCCTTAACTTCCTAATTTGAACTATTAGAAAAAAAACTAGAAGCAAATTAATAGAAAATTAAAGAAGAAATTCGATTACCAATCAAAAAAACTAACTTCAATCAGAAAAGATGGAAATTGAAAAAATGTAAACAAAATAAAAATTTTAATTCAAGCTCCTAATAAAATGTTGCTATTGTTGTCAAAAGGCTGGACATTTTTGGAGGTAATGTCCGAAGTGAAGAAGAGTGCTTGAGCAGCACCGTAAATAATTTGGAACATCGAGGAGGTTATATTGTAACTACTTTGGAGGTATTTAAAGAAAGAAGCTGATATTAGATGATTCAAGTGTGACACTAATCAAACAGGATCTTGGTAATTAATAGTAACAGAATAAATAGCATTAAAAGGACAATTATGAATTTAGAATTTGTTTAGAGAAGCTGGAGGAAAATTACAAGAAGATGGAAGAACATTTCTATTAGCTTATAGAAGAGAAAGAAGAATTATCTCAGTTTGAAATTGATTCAGATGAAGACATGTACAGTTGAGTATTGAATATCTAAACTTTTATTGTTTTTAATTTGAGGAGACATTTTCTCTAATTAAAGATGACCCTAACCCTTATAGTTAAAATTAATTAATTAATTAATTAAATTTTCTTTTTTTATTTACCCTTTTTGTATGTAGTATAGTTAATTCATTTTATTTCATAATTTTGTTTCTTCTTTTGTTTTTATGTGATTTGCCAAAATTATCTGACTAAATTTCCTCTTCTCTTGTAAAACCAACATCTTGGATTTTTACTCTATTTAAGTCTGGTGTTTACTCTTTCTCAATATCCATCAGATCTGCGTTGGATTAAGATTTTAAAAATATTGATTGCGTATATGTTGAATCTGTTAAGTTTTTCTTCTACATTTTGCTAATCTCATATTCACTTCCGAAGATTGAGGTTTGTCTATATGTTTTCTTTATTCATAGAAGAAGCTACTTTATAATTATAATGATTATATCTCTAAATTTAATAAAATGAATCTTTTAAATATTTACTTGAAAGAATCTATATCAGGCTATCTCAAATATAAGCTGGTATAATAAACTAGCTTAACTTTAGCCTGCTAAAATGTTTCAAAATGAATTTATTTTTAAGTTTTGCTTAAGAATTAAATTAAGAGCTCTTATGGTGTAATGGCGAGCACCTTGGACTCTAAATCCAATGATCTGAGTTCGAATCTCAGTAAGAGCATTTTAATAAAAATAGATTTTAACTAATGATATTATAAGATAAAATGGTATATAGTAATTTACTGAAATAAGGGGAATTAATAAACTTAATAAGAAAATATTGAAATAGACCATCTAAAATTAATTTAGGTATTTCTATAAATTTAAATTATGCAAAAAATACAGAAATCATTTGCTCTTTCACCTATATCTCTTTAATTTTAAAAATTATTTTAATATATTTCCTTTTTTATTTCTCCATAACCCTAAAAATGAACGAGAAAATGAAGAAAGTCAGAGTTTAATATTTCTAAATTATAAAACTTTATGAAATTTGCTAGATACCAATCTATCCGTTTTACTTGCTTAGTATTTATTTTTCCCATTTAGCAGAAGAAAGATTTATATCATTTTACATTTTTCACTCATATATCTATAACTAGAACTGATAAAGTCCAATTATTTTAACTTTTTTAAATTTGTACCTAAAAGTCTTTTAATAATATGATTATTTACCATTAAAAATTTCTATTTAAAACAAATCTTTTATATTAAGTCATAGATGGCAAATTGCTATTATCATTTTTCTCTAATTTCTATTTTATATCTTTGATTGACTTTGGTTGAAACAAGGTAATTTAATTATAGAGTAACCTAAAAGATATAAAATCGAATAATTAAGTTTTTACTTTTTACTAGAAACTACTTTTTTTAAAAATTCACATGAAGCTGATTTATTGGTGTCCTTTTTACGATAAACTAGTTAGGTCTAGACAGGATAAATACTAATTACACAAACTTCTGCTTGTTAGCTTTTAATATATTACCATATGCTATTATCTTCGTAGATACCTTTTTGTGAATAAGGTTAATTTTTAATTCTTTCTTTTAATATCCTTATTTCCTTAAACTCTATTATCTGATATGCTAAATCACACAAAACCATTGGAGGAATATAGTTGAAAATTATTAAAACACACTAAGAGTTTATTTTTAAGAGCCTAGTAAGAAGTAACTTATCTTAAGCTTAGGCTTTATATTCTTTGCATAAAGGAAAGGCTATTCTGGTTTGATATGAAAAGCCAGATTCTAAAAATGCTTAAAGCTGTTCTAATGATGGAAACTTAGCAGATTAAAAATTATACTAATTGGAATTAAAAGCTCAATTTTGTGGATTTAGTTAATTTACCTCTTTCATATTTCGCTTATCTTAGATGGAAAATAAATTGCTGCTAAGAAAAATCAAGTAAATAAAGGAAAAATACAAAGCTTTCAGTTTGATCATGTTAAATAGATAAAAGGTTAAAATGATTATTGAAGAAACCTAAGTAATAGCAAAACTAAATTTGCGAGTTTAAGACGGTTTAACTTATTAATTTATTTAAAAATGCAAAAATCTATTAAAAGGGTAAAAGAAAAGTTTTAATATTTAGGAATTATTATTTAAGTTAAAATGCTTTGCTTTTCATTCTTGCAAATAAATAAATTAAAGCTAATTGTTATAAGCAGTTTAAACCTAATAATTTAAGATAAAAATATTACTAGTAAGAGTAGCTTAAATTATATTAGATGTATTTATTCTAGATAATCTTTTTAAAATAAAATAACTAAAAATTATAAATTAAAATTTGGTTTTTATTTCTGAAAAGTTTTCTTTAAAAACAGGAGAATTTATTATTTCTATTTCTTTAAGTAAAAAGTTTAAGCAATAGCGACTAAAAAGAACCTAAATTTTGTAATTAAATTAGTTATTCTTTAATAGAATAAAAATTTTTGCTGGGATTTCTACTTTTTAATCGCAGGATAGTTAAATTTTCCATAAACAAATTTGTATATCTACAATAGGTTTTAGTATAAAATAAAGGTTTATTATATAAAAATATGGTCATAGGCCACGGTCAGGAGAACTAGTAGGTAATCTGGTGCAGTGTGTACTGCATTGCGAGTAATCTCGCACTAGATACCACCACGGATAAGAATGGACAAGCTCGGAAAAGATAAATTTAACCTGAATGAGGATTCTCGCTAGCAGTATGTACGTTTGACTGACGGGTTTACCAATGAATTAATTACTAATTCTTATTTGGATTTTATTCAAGAAGGCTGCATTATTTGATTCAAGATTTTAGAATAATCTTTAGTAAGTAGATTTCCCATTTGAAGAAGCTGACGTGACTCATTAGACAAATAGATTTTTAACAAGAAGTATGCGAACATTTTTCCTTAATATTAAATATTAATATTGAAAGAGCTACACACCAACGAGGTGCTACGCGCTCTATAATCATCTTTATTCATTTAAAAAAAGAATTAATAAATTCTATTATAATCTTTTAGAAAAATGGGAAATAATAAAAACTGATTTTGCTTCTATTTTAGAATGAACAATAAAATACCATATGAACAAAGAGAATATTTCAGATTATTACTCTTTGAGAAAAATAAACAGATTTTAATTAAAGTTAAGTTTAAGTTAGACAGTAAGTGAGCGATTATGCAAATGCTAACTTTTAATTTTCATAAAAAACTTGAAAAGTATTGTGATTCGATTTCTTGCGAAGAAAGCAGGAAAAATTTTGTATTTATATCTTATATCAGCAAACCTGAATTTGCTAGTATTTTATTCGTTAAACTTAGTTTTAAAAATTTAAGAATTTCAAATTTATTTAATTTTTGTATACGAATGCATAATTATTCTTTATTCTAAATATACTCTCGTTTATTTCTTAAATTTCTTTAATTATATAAATTCTTCTAATATCTATGACTAAGTTTATGGATAGGGTTTTTTATTTATTTAGTTTCTAATATTTTGGAGTAGAGTGAGCTCTAATATTTAATCTTTTATCAATTAAAATGTTTATCTACCTTCTTTTATTAGGATATTATTCATATAGTGATCCTTAGCTTTAGATATTATAAATAACTACATTTATAAAAGGTTTATCACAAGCATACCCTTTTTTATTCTCCTCTGCTTTTTTAGTATCATAGACTTATTTGATCTTTCACGATTTTTATTCAAATTTTTTACCTTAGAGATAAAATAAAAAATAGAGAAGGAATTTAGTTTACTACTTCTTCAAATAGAGCTTAACCTTTTCTAAAGCTAAGAATTAAGAAGCATAATTGGAATTTTTCTCTTTTAATTTATATTTATTAATCATATACATTTTCGTGTATCTTAAGACCTTTCGATTACCTTTTTAACTTATTTAAAAGAGTGTTTGTCTTTCATAACTAGACCTACCATTCCTCCATAGATTTAACACAATTCGCTCAAATAAAGGTATTAGATTTGAGATAAAAGAGAAATATAATACCAAAGCTTATAATAAAGTGTTCTATATCTATGAAATAATAAGATAAAGCATAGCCTGAAAGTTTAGCCTTTTATTTACTTATTCAACTTAAAGTCATTTACAAATTTTTCGTGCTAGTATGATATAAAATTAGTATCATGCATCTCTTCAAAAGCTATTGATTTATTTTCAGAGTAAGAGTTAAAATAAAAATTAAAGAAATATAAATTAACCGCTGAATTCAGTTAAACTTAAATCAGTAAGACCACCTAATGAATATCGAACTAAATCCTTAACTAGCATAAATAGAAAGAAGCTAAAAGATTTAAATTGTAGTTAATAGCTGAAACAAGCAACAATGCCTCTTTAGGATAAATTAATTTATAGTGCTTAAAACTTTCAATATTTTAAAAGGAAGAAAAACTGAAGAAAACGTAAAAGAAACAACTTTATTTTTAGAGAATAGAGAGGATAGAAAGTAGCTCTTCGCTAATTTGTAAGAAGTATTTATATAATGATTTAGAAATGCAACTCAAATAGAGCCATTAGTCTCTAAGCAAAAGCTACAAAAGCATTTATTTTATTATAAAGCTAGAAATAAAATAACTGGGTAAAAGTTATCTATGAAGCTAACTTCTTTGGAACATCACATAGTGAAATTAAAATTTAAAATATAACTAAACTTATATAGATAAGTTAAACTTAAATTGTTTATTAGCTTTATAACTAACTAAAATTATTATAATTAAGATAGCAATAAAGGGTTATATCTAAGTGGCGATTCTTTAATAAGTAATTAAGTGAATTTAAATAAATATATTAAGGAAAAAAGATATATCCTCTTTATATTCAATCTAATATGCTAGTTTACCTTTCAAAATTTGAAAATATATGGCAAAGTATTATTCTAAAGCAATAGTAAAGAAATTAGTGAAGCAACAGAATCATTTTTTTACATTTTTTTATTGCATATGATAGATTTAATATCTTGAGAAACCTTCAGAAAAAATTTGGGATATACTTTTATATTTGGGAAAGCAGGATTATAAATGATAAATCGATCAGTGATATATTTGTTTTTACTCTCTATGCTATAAAGTATAAACCAAAATTGAGAGCTAAACACTAAAAATTATAGAGATATTTATAATTTCTTTAGTTTCATTATATATGCATCAGTTGATAAAAGATAAACAAAAGAATAAGAAAATAAGAAAATGAGTTTTCATACAATCAACAAAGAATAAATCTAGGAACTAAGATTGAAGCACTTGCATTTAAAAATTAATAAGCTAAAATAATTAAAGAATAAACTCATTAAAATATAAATGCTAGTTGAACATTTATTAGAACATTTGAAGAATGGAAGTATTTCTAGTTGTATTATCCTAATATACACTTACTAAATACCAACTATTAAAGTTGTTTCTTCCTTTCTTTTTGTCAAATAGGAATCTAAAAAGTCAATAATTTAATAAATTTTTCTTCAGTTATAGATATATTAAAACAGCTTAGACTCTATAAAGCTGAATATTATTGACTAATTAATAATTGTTATAGATTTTGAATTATAGCAAGTTTAGTTAAAATTAAAAGAAAGGTATTATTTTATATAATTTGCTTTCAAATATCCCTTTTTTAATAATATACCTTATCACTAAAATCTAAATTTTAATTATTTGCTAAAAAGTAATTTTAAGCAAAAAATATAAGAATTAATTTCCTTAGTCATTTAATAAAAGATTTAATGAAATGCTTCCATTTTATATGCAAATGAATTATAATGAAATAAGGTTAAAAAATGTATAACTTTAGACACTTAAATTTTGATTGGTATCCCTTTGATTTAAATTGAGCGCTAAATAAGTTTCTTAGATAAATTAGTTTAATTACTTATTTCATTATAATTTGAGTTAGACTTATTTATGTTGAAAATAAAGCGTAATTATAATGTAATTTTAGTTAAATTGCATCAAACATCAAAAGCCTTTATAAGCGTTTTGTATTAGCTGCTTTTTGAAACCTAATTAGTAGTAATCTACAGACAATTTATTATGCTTAGATTGCTTTGCTGGTCACTCCTAGCATCGCTTTAAAAATTGAGAGGAATGTTTCTAGTGAATGAAGACAAACGTTAGAAATATGAAAAGTGAGGTATAGAAATTATAAAATAACGTAGAATAAATCTAATAAATGTACAAGTCTAATAAAATAGTTCTATCAAAACTAGTAAATTAGAGCTAAACAAATTAGGCATAATACAACTAATCCTAAATAGACTAGTGCATTCAAAATTTAGAAGACCTTAAATTTAAAATTTTTACTATATAAAGCAAATCGCATCCAGATACTTATTAAATGTGGTAGGATCTTTTTTAAATAGCTAATCTTTACAAAGAAATAAATGACTTATTCAATTATTTATAAGTCATCCCTACTAATTAGAATATTCTCTATATGTTCGCATCAACCATATCTGAATAATCTCTTAAATTAGTACCCCATATATTCAACTGAAACTTTTAAGAGAGGTAAGAAAATTAAAGAATAAAGCAAGATTATGAATAGGAAGTTTTGTAAATAAAGAAGAACTATGAAAAATAAATAGAGAGCTTAACATAATAGATGAATATACAACCAATTGAAAACAATAAAAAGGTTGATAAATTAAAAAAAGAAAACTAAGAATTATAAGAATAAATTACTTTCCTGCAAAAGTAACTTCAAGTGAAACAGAAACCACTTATCACTTCTAATCCTTAGAATGCTATAACTTCCTTATCACTTTTTTAATAACCATCAAATCCAAAAAATTAACATTTTTAAGTAATCAAAAACTAAGCTAATGAAGAAGTGAAGACTTAAGTTTAAGGGAATTAGAATTTAGATTAAAAATAGCAGAAATAATAAGAAGAAAGATTCTAAATAGCACCTCTTAGCTGTGATTATTGCAGTATTTAAAACTCGTTTTTATTAGTTTGCTAGCATAAATTTTGTTAAAGCTGTTTTTCTGAGTTTGCATAATCATAGTTTGAAGAAATGACTGAAATAATGCAAAATTATGATCATTTAATTCAGGATAATTATTTCAAATTCAAATGTCCCATATGTTCCAGTTAATTAGACTTCATATAAACTATGAATACAGTAATGGCCTACATTTAAATAGGCTAATAAAGCACCAAAATATTTGAATTAATTAAAAAAAGATTAAATAGAGAGTCATTAGGTATTAAAGAGGGTAGATCTCTTAATCCTTAAAATAGAGATTCAAATATTTATAATAAAGAGAACTCTCAAAATTCATAAGATTTATTAGTTGACTAAGAGTTGCAAAATTCCTAAAACATTTAAGAGTAAAGTGAGTAGGGCGAACTAAGTTATTAATAAAAGGAATAAATATTTAAGTAATATATCTTTGGTCTTCAAATGTAAAATCCTCAAAAGATGCATATAGAAAATAATTTCTAAGGTGAAATCAAAAACTAGGCTATTAATATGGTGATTTAATGTGATTTTTGCCAAGTCTAGATATTTGGCTTTAAAAATAAGTGTGGACATAAGTTATGTGTTTAATGCTTTATAATGATTCAATAATCCATGCAAAATGAATAGTAGAATCCTATAGCTTAAAGCTAAAAATTAAAACTTGACCTAAGCTAACTATCTCTGACTAAAGGAATAGGTTGTCTAGTATGTTAAGCCGAGCTCGATTTTTAAATGCTAAATGGTTTTATTATGCAGTTATAGAAGATTATGAAGTTAGCCTTGAACTAAGTTTTTACAAGAAATTAAACTTATATTAAAATATAACCTTTTAAAATAATTATTTTTATTAAAGGTGTGTTGAATGTAAAAAGTTTGCTTCTGGGAATTTCAATCAATTTCCGAGCTTCTTTATTGGTTGGAATAATTTACTCTACACTCTTCCATGCTGTTTTAATTAAGGATAAATGTCCATTACTTACTTGATATAATTTCCAGGAGAGAAATAGTTTTTGATGCTTAGAGTGGAGCTAGATTGATATAAATAATCGTAAAAAGAAGGCAGAGGAAATAGCTGATTTAAAGCAAATATAGTTAGCTTACTAAATGAACTTCAAGTAAAGAAGAATCTTGATTAAATAAAGCTAATGTACATATAAAAAATGGCAGAAGGTCTCAGGAAGGGTTTTTTTCCAGCTCCATAGAAAAAGGAAAAAAAACCAGAGACTTCTAATTCTTCTCCTACCACGTCTTCTTTAATAATATAATAATTTTCTTAGGCTCTTTAACCCCCAAATTTAGAAAAATAAAGATAATCTTAAATTGAATAAGAAATTAAATCAACAGAAACTGACTAAAGCAAGCGAGACTTTTTACTTCCATAGCCACGATCAAGCAACTACATGAAAAGTGGTAACTAAAAAATAATGTAGAAATAGAAAAATGATGAATAGCTAATAATAGAATAACTTATGAAATCTATCCGTAACCTATAAGAAGAAGTTTAAATATTAAAGAAAGAAAACCAAAAATTACTATAGAAAAGTTAAAACAATGAAGAAAGATTAATGAAACAGGAAATCGAAGTGAAACTTTTGGGAGAAAAAAGAATTTAACCTTAAACTTTAGCTGAAAATAAAATGGAACTAGAATACACAAAACCCTTAGAGATAACTCCTCCCAGAAGGATCGTCAAACTGTGCTACCTGTGCAAATCAAAATTCCACACATACAAGAGATGCAAGATATATTTGGATAAACAGAGAAGAAACAGTGAAGAGATTTGGAGAGAATTTTCAAGAATTTATGTAGACAAGGATGGAAGAATATTTAGAAGGAGGCTTTTTCAAGGGAGTGCCAGAACTCCAAAAAAACTGGGAGTCCCGAACTTTTATTTTAAACCTCAAGGAACGAACTCTGGAGGTATGTATTGAAGGGATTTAAAATCCCCGGAGATACTAACACTTTAATTTAGTATATTAAATAAAAAATAAATAAAGCTAATGTACCAGAAAAGTATTTAAAATACATTTTCTTCAAATTAGCAACAGTAACAGCAATAAATCTAAAGGATAAAGAAATAATAGACTAATGCTGCTAAAATGAATAGCAGCTATATAAAGTTAAAGCTTGTAAAGCAAACTTTTTGCTTAGGATGTTTTTGGTCTAAGTTTCTGGTATTATTTGTTTCTTAGTTCTTAAAAATAAATAAATGATATCACAACGCTCTACAATAAAAATAGTAACTCTGTAACTTAAATTTTGAAGATGAGTATTGTTTGCTTACTAAGAAATAAATATTCTTAATTAGGGTAAATAATAATATTTAGTAAACTAGCGATTTGATATATTCTCATAGATATATAAGATAAAATAATTAAAGGTATACTCTATAATAAATTTATTATATAAATCCATATCTAGTTACTTTCAATCTATTTCAAAAGAAATTAATTAATGGTATATCATAATATTAATTCAATAGATAATTAAAATTATCTTGCTACTTAAATTACTTTCTAATTTATAGAAGCTAACTAAATGAAGAAGCAGATAGCTTTATTTTTATATTATAAATATTTATTTTGAAGTGCTTCAGAAATAACTAATACTTGCTAGATTTATTATATCTAAACTAAATACCTCATACAGCTAGTAACTAAGAAGTTTTATATACTATTAACAAACTCATTAATAGTCTAAATACCTTTCAAATATCATATTAACTCTTAAAAAGTACCATTATATAGAGCATAAGCTTATACTTACTTCCAATATTGTACAGATATAAATTTTAAGCCTCTTATATCCATTAACTATAATTATTATAAGTATCTATATTTAGAAGCTAAATATAATATCTCATTAAGCTTAGATCTTAGAAACTAAATACCAAAATAATATTTCTCAGAATACAGTTCTGAAATAAATTATGCTTTCATAGCAAATAAAGAGATTTAAAAGAATATATTAGCTGTAAATAGAAATTATTATCGTTATTTTAGAAATTCATAACTATTAATAAAAGAAATTATTTATGAAACTAGTATTTAACACCACATTTGTAGTTATATTATAATGAAGTCTCAACTGCCTTTTAAAATCTAAAACTATAAATGTGTCAAATTAGTTGGAGAGGGCTCATTTGCTTAAGTCTTTGAAGCATATAAAGAAGGTAGTGTAACGAAATTAGCAGTTAAAAGATTGAGTAATCAAAAAAATACCGAATAAAAAGTAAGAAAAGAGATAAATATAATAAATAAATTCTGAAATTCCTAACATGTTATCAATCTATTCGATTTCATCGTAACCAAAAGCAACTTCTATATAGTAACTGAGTTTGTAGAAGGAGGAAGTTTGAAGTAATATATCAGTCAAAATGGAAAAATTCCTATGCTGACAGCTTAGAATTTGTTTAGGTAAATTATTCTAGGCATATAAGAAATCCATTAAAAAGAAATAATTCATAGAGATTTAAAACCTGACAATATCTTACTTACTTCTGGAAATCCTTCAGAGGCCATCTTAAAAATAGCTGATTTCGGTTTAGCAAATTTTATAAAGTAGTCTTATTCAATAGTAGGAAGTCCAATTTATAGTGCTCCTGAAATATTCAATAAAATGCTTGGAAGTTAATCTTTTTCGTGTGATATATGAAGCGCTGGAACTATTTTATATGAAATGATAACAGGAAATTATGCATTTCCAGCTACTTCTTTGACAGAACTCTTTATTATGCAGTAGAGAGGATTCTAGCATTTGTAATGGCCTGTTAATGTTTCGAACGAATGTAAAGACCTTCTAGAGAAAATTTTAAAATATGAACCAAAATAAAGACTAACAATCTAAGAAATTCTAGAGCATCCTTTTATTTAATCTCAACCATAGGAATAAAATTTAGAAGAAATAGATTATTCCTTAATATACGAAGAGATAAAACAAATCAACGAAGAAGCTAATTAATCTATTGAGGAATACTAAAAACTAAAAAATTCCTTTAACACTCAAAATTAAATTTCAGACCAAGACTAATAAAAAATACTAAATTAAGGTTAACTTTAAATCAGTAAATTAGCAGAAAGTTCAGAGAGTAAGTTAGATCCAAATGTGGAATTAGCTTTCCTATTTGCTAACTAAAAAAAGCTTCAAACAGTAGTTTAAAAATATAAAAACCTAAAATAAAACATTTTCGATAATGATATTTTTTAGATTGAAAAGAAGCGCTAAAATGTACTAAATTAAGTATTGGAAGAAAATAAAGACTTAAGAAAAAATATTTCTCACTAGATTGAATAAGTGTAAAGAATAAGCTTTAAATACTAATAAAGTGAATTTAATGAAGAGTAAAGCATCAGCATGTTGAAGTAAATTTAGTCTAAATAAGAGTCTTCTATATGATTAAACGAATTCGAGAATGTTCTTAAAGTGAATTAATTAGTTAATATTTGAGGTTAGAGTAATGATAAATTGAGCAGTCCAAAAGAAGATTCTGAAAATACTTTCGTGTAGAAAAAGGAAGATGATATGAAAGAGTTTGATAGAGATTTATCGCATAACTAAAAAGCAGAGTTATGAGATAAAAATCTATAAAGGAAATATAAACTTAAAGCTTTTATTTATTATTAAAATAGGTTATTCTGAACTTACAAACAAGGAAAAAATAATAAACTGATTAAAGTGTTAGCAATAGATCTATTTAGATGACTAAATTAAAAATACCAAATTAATAAAATGTAAAAATAACTTAAACTAAAAGATTGAATATTGATACCTTTAATTCTACTAATACTACTCTTTTTAGAATTTTTTAGTTTTGGTGCTTTAGCTTATGATAAATAAGTATTTTTTGTATATTTTGATCTAATTAAGATAGTAATTTTATATTAAGCAGGTTTTATAAACTTCTTAATTTATAAGGAAAAATGAAATAGGAGAAGTAAAAAGATTCTTTTTATTTCTTCATTCATTAATGCAACTTTATTAGTTGATAAAATTATAACGTGACTTCGCTTTTCGCATTTAAAAAATGGTTTATTGGTTTAGTCTTGAAATATAGCAATCATATATCATTTAATTCTAAAAATTACTTTTATCAAAAATATTTAAGTAGCTTTAACTCTTCAAACAATCTTCTTAAATTTACTTTTCAGCTAACTGAAACTCTTCATAAATCTATAGAGATTTTTAGACTAAATTATAAAAAAATATAAGTAGTTTCATACTAAGTTAAGTTCTTATAACCAGATTTAGTGTTTTATTTAAATTCTCATAGTAGAAAGTTTAAAAAGTTAATGAAATAGAATATCTAAAATATAAATTCCCAAATCTGTTTAAGTCTTTTATATAATAATTGATATTAAGTTAATATCATATTAGACAATTATAAACTTCTATCTAATTTTCAATTTTTATTATAATCCATTTTTTCCAAATCTTTATATATAGATTATTATTTTACTTTATTGTCAACAAATCTAATCAAAATACAAATACACTTAACCATTAATTACCAAAAAGAGATATAACAAATATTTCAGAATCAGACTTTAGGCTCTTAAGTCTTGGAATTTAACGAAAAATAGGATTGTGCTATAGTAGTCAAGATACAATCAAAAATAACTAATTAAAAAGGAAATTAACACCAAATAGGAAATCCAAGAGCTAAAATATCAACTAAAGTAAAAGAACATAGACTCAACTAGCTAACGATGAAGACTCTATGGATGTTGAGAAGGACTAAAAACTTGATTACTCCTATAGGTAGAGAATATATATTAATATGTTGATTCTGCAGGGGAAAGGACATTTAGTAATTAACGTTAGCAGTTTAAGATTAAATAAAGAATAAAATAATAACTTTGAAGAAAATTGAGTAAATTATATTGCAAGAGAGAAGATACATTTTTAGAAGAAAAAATGCAGGAATGGAATTACATGAATTAATAATGGAAGCTAATAATGGAATAATGACGAAAATATTAAAAGGAATTAAAGAATGTTTAGAATTAGAAGAAGATTTATCTTAAGAACAAGATATAGACCATGCAGAAGAAAAAAGAATACAAAATCTATGCAAAAAATTCACAAAAACAAATACAATTGAACTTAAAGTGACTATCCAATAATGGTAGGGCTACTATCTTAGTTAAGTTCTATAATTAATTTTTATAATTATTATTATATAATAATAAAATGGATGTTGGCTGCGATGAGGAGAACTAGTAGGCAATCTGGTTCAGTACATACTGCATTGCGATTAATCTCGCACTAGATGTCATCACGAGGAAGAGTGGACAAGCTTGGAAGAGACAAGTCTAACTTGCCTGAGAATTCTCGCTAGCAGTATGAATGTTTGACTGTCGAGCCTTCTAGTTAATGACTTTATAAGTAATTCTTACTTAGACTTTATTCAAGAAGACTGTAGCATTTGATTAAAGATTCAAGAATAATCTTCAATAAGTAGATTTCCAATTTGGAGAAGCTGACGTGACTCATTGAACTACTAGAATTTTAACAAGAAGCATGTTAACATTTTATCTTAATATTACCACGCGCTGTATAATAATCTTTATTATTTATTTATTATAAGCATATAATTATTTGAATATGAATCATATCAACCTCTAGAAAGTTATTTTATTAATTTTCATTAGAACCATTTAGTTTTCATTATTGTATTAAATTTGTATTTGGCAATCACTAAGGTTTTATACTTGAATTAAGTTTATTTATGATTTAGGGAAAATAATGTAAATATGGTAATGAAATTAAAGTATTCCATAAACTAAATTTGAAGTTAATTTACTAATACTTATTTAAATTAAATTTTAAGAGTCACTATTATTTTAAAATTAAACTAATTTATAATTCTCTCTATTATAAAAAGCATATAAAAGCATATATTGTACTTTACTTTAAAAATAACATTAAACTTAATAAATAAAAATAATTAATAGATTAAATAAAATTAATATTTGAATATTAAAAGAAAGTCTTTATTTTATATTTTTGGCTATACTGAAATATATTATATTAAATAAAATTTAAAAAGTTTTAAATTCTGAAAATTAAACTTTAATTTAATTTTATATCTGTCAATTTTAAAATTTTATGATATAAATAGTCAAATAAAATAAACTGTTTATTTCTTGTATATTAAATATAAACATTTTTAAATCTTCATAAAAAAGGAAAATAAAAATTACCTTTATACTTGCTAAAGTTTATTATAAATACAAATTTAAAATTTAATTTATGTTTATTTCTTTATTTGCTAAGAGATATTTTATTATAATCATGTTATTGCATATCTGCTAGTATTAACTTTTAATACTAGAAAATTGTTTTACTACTAGGATAATAATTAATTAATTTATTATTTTAAA
The DNA here is from genome assembly GCA_946699065.1 of Loxodes magnus. Lineage (NCBI taxonomy): Eukaryota > Ciliophora > Karyorelictea > Loxodida > Loxodidae > Loxodes > Loxodes magnus. Next base: position 700,618 of record CAMPDV010000106.1, read on the forward strand.
ATAATATTACTATTAATGATTATTCAACAGTATACCATAAAAGTCTTAATATTTTAAAAATTAACAATAAATAAAGAAATTGTTTATACTTTTAATATTCAATAATTTTAATAGGGAGGATCAATCTTTACTGAGACTGACTGGGACTCTGGCAAAACTGATCAAGAATCTTAATGTGAGTTAATAGTAAAGTATTTGAGGAATCAAGTAGCGCTTATATAGAAAATGACAACAACTAAGGTCTAATGGCTAGTACTCCAATCACGGCCCTATAGAAAGTAAATATTTAGTGAATACTAGAATTGGTGAGCACTTAAATTAAATTTTTTTAATATTTACAAAAATAATAAAAAAATGGCAGGCATCAAATAGAGCTTCTTTATCGCCTCTTCCAGAGACAAAAAGAAAAGAGAAAGCGAGATACCACTTCTCTAACCTCACGTCTTAGCTTTAATTAAACCAACCTTCTGACCTTCAAAAAACTTAATAAATCATCTAACAACTTCCAAAGCCGAGCAAAAGAAACAAACAAACTCCGTAAACTCCTAACGAGGAGGAGAGTTATAGAAAGCAGCAAGAGATGGTATTACATGATTAAGTACAATCCTTTGGCTTTAACTCCGAGCAAGTCGATGTAGTGTAGCTTGCATTAATGATGGTGAACCTATAGGAGATGTCTTCGATTTTTGCGAATGTTGCATAAATTTTCTGATTATTTGGTTTTATTTGCGCTTGTTCATTCCTTTTCTATATTTCCATTGGAATAAAAGACTCTATAAGGATTCTTGTCGTAATTATTCCAGTTTTATTTCAATCTCTTTATTTTATTTGTCTTACCTCACCCAATTTTTTTCATCTTGTTCTTGAAAGATTCAGGTGTTGCTTTCCTTGTCTGAACTCTTTCTCTTACCATTTGATGTCCTGTGATGTTTCTAAATTTCCGCCGAAGTGAGGTATTTAATTCCTCTGGAATTCTTTAAAGTCTTAGCTTGATATTGTTAAAGCAGAAATAATTTATATTAAAGAGTATTAAATAGCTTCTTGTAGAGATTTAAAAAATCATAATGATTATATAAATGAGGCTTTTAAATAAAGTAGGAATATATGTTTTGCTTATAAATTAATTAATTTAAAAGTTATGAATTTTAATGAAAAGAAATACACTAACATTTTATTTTAATTTGTCTGAATCTTTTGATTAAAAATAATAGATATAGCCTTAATATCATAATAAGCACTTATAAACTTTCTATTTAATTTTAAATTTTTCCTTAATATTATTATTTTTTCCAAATTCCTTTATATTTCTATATTATCATATTTATTCATTTGTTTTCAATATAACTGATTCAATATGAAACTTAAACAACTATAAAAAGCTATCTACTTAATTATTAGTAGCTTCATTTAAATTGTTTAATTTTATTTCCTATTTCATACTCATTTTTAAAAAGTCTAATAGATAATTAAAATCAGCAAGGAAAGCATTTTTAATGTAAAGTTTAATAAAATAAGTAAGTGTTAAATAAAAAAATACATTTAATATATATAAATATTATATAAAATGTTTTCTACCTAGAATCAACAAAAAATATATTATACGCAGAAACAAGAAACTTAAAAATTAAGTTAATCAACTAAACCAAATAATTAAAGCCTACTATCAAATGCTGTGAAGATTCATCAAGACAATAACTTATTAAAAAAGGAAATAAGCAATAAATCTGAATCTTCGGAAGTGAATATGAGATTATCTTGGATAGAAGAAAAACCTAAAAAGATTACAGCATAAAAGTAATTAATTTAATTAAAAAAATAACCCAATAAAGATCTTATGGACATTGAGACGGAATTAATACCAATCTATAAGCAATGAACGATACTTAGATGCTGTTTTCGTAAGAGAAAAGGGGAAGCTCAGTTAAATAATGCTGATAATTTACGAAAAAACAAAAAGCAGAAGAAATAAAACTCTTAAATAAGCTGAATTAATTATATTGTATGCAATAAGAACTAATTTATAGAAGAAAATTATACTAAGAATTAGATCTGCATGAAACAATAACTGAAGCAAACAATATTAAAACGAAGAAGATACCAGAAGGAGCTTAAGAACAATCATATTACAAAAGAAAAAAGAAGACTGAGCAATTTATAAAAAAAGACTAAAAAATCTATAAGTAACTTCGTAGGAAGAATTCTATAAGAATAAGTACGATTAAGCTTAAAAGTGGTTAGCCTAATAATGACAATGTTACTATAATTAATAATAATAATTATATTAATAAAATAAATACAATAAAAATATTAAAATTTTAAATATAAATGTACATACTATTAATTAATAGCTTTTAAACCTTTATAATTATAGGATATACTTTCTATGAAATAACTTTTTTTCGATAAAAAGGCATAATATATTTTTATATTTGCACAACTAATAAAATGTAGGAAATAATTATAAAAATTAATTGAAAAAAAGCTAAATATAATATAATTTTTATCAAGTTTTAAGTAAAATTAGAAACTTAATTTTGATAATATTATATATATTACATTTTTTAATATCTTATATCAAATAATATAATTCAAAAGATGGCAGAATGGAACAAAGCCTTTCTCGACTAAAAGGCTTCTCGTAGCTCCTTAGATCAATCTTTCCAGCTCTAACAAACTCCAACAAAGACAAAAAAGAAATAATATTGTAAAATCTCAGAAGAAAAATAATTTACTTCCAAAATTTCAAAAAAAAGTTACACCTTCGAACAATTTATGAACTTAGATAAAAAGTCTCTTCTTTAAATCATTTTTGATTACATTGATAAGGTAGAGAACCTCGAACATTACGTCATGAGTTTACAATAAGACTTATGAGATCATGTCGAGGACGAGAGACCGCATAATGAATTTGTGACCAAAGAGGACATTAACAACAGATATTAAGAAATATAATGCGATATAGTAAGAATTGATGAATAAATAGTGACAGATTTCTTAAAATATGAAAAGGCATTTTAATAAATAACGAACATAAAAAAGAGATTAGGAAAATTTGAGGAACAAGACCTAAAAAGAAATAATGATCCAATGGTAATAGAAGAATAACCTATGACGACAGAAAAATTTTTCAAGGAAAAATGTTATATATGCGGCAGTTTATTCCACTTATGAAAAAGTGTAGGAGGAATTGGTAAATGAGGAAAAATATTTGGAAAGAACTTACAAATTTTTATCCTTCCTCGGATGGTTAGCTTTGAAAAAAAAGATAACCACAAGACCATTTGGAAAGCTCGGAAGTGAACTTGGGCGGAGACACCGGCGAGTCCGAGACCCTGTAAAAGGTAATGCAGGGGTTATGGACCTATTAAGGAAACATTCCATTATCCATAAAATTTTTAATTTAATTTAATTTAATCTTATATCAAATAAATTATTTATATTTATTATAAAGAAAAGGCTACACTGGAAGTAAAACTAATCAAGTAATTTTAATGCTTCCATATTGTGAAGATTATAAATAATGAGAATGAAAATTAAATAAAATTTTTAATTAAACTCATTAGTAAAAAAGAACTAATATTAATTAGCTGAATAATTTACTTAGTCAAATATTCTATAAGATATATCTATCAATTATATACCTAAACTTCTCATATAAAAAATAAAATATTTCACATTAACTATATATTGCCTTTATTATTTAAAAGCTTCTTAGAAAAATATTAATTAGATAGTTGAATAAGCATAAATTAGTAATTTATACTTCATTTTGGTTCATTAAGATAAAACAAAAATAATTAAAAATTAAAAATCTTCATCGAAATAAAAAATACACTGATGATGTTCTTTAAATAAATATTTTATTTTAATATGCTTAACTTATTCATAATAAAATAAAAAATGCTTTATATCTTCAAACAAATCAAATAAAGATATTTGAATTCAAAGTAGAAAAATATTTAATAAATAAAAAAAGAGATCTTAGCATTTAAAGAAATTAAAAAATAATATAAATAAATAAATCAAAAATAAATAAGATTAGAGAGTGTGTAGTATCTCAATGTGGTAGCTCTTTAATAAAAATTAAAAAATAATTTTTTTCTGAAGTCTTACAGTACTAGCATTCCTTTGTGAGTCTTATTCTCTATAGTACCGCTATCAAAATATTCCATAAGAGACTTTATTATCTAGTATATCTTTCATCATTAACGTTTCTCGATAACTCTTCAGTCTAGTCTTCTCTTGTCTCCTACTAAGATTCTTGTTCGGTTCTTCCCCATGGGTACTTCCTGGTAGTAGTTCTTAAGTAAATAAAAGTTGGAGGTTTGCTCCTCTCTATATAAAATAAAATAGATTAAATGAATTTTGAAGAGTTTAATCTTAATAAATAATGAATAAAATGAATGTAATAAAAAAATATGTGTACTACATCCTAAAATTGTTGATATATGGAAGTTATTATTAATTTTAATTTAAAAATCTATTTTATGATATAATCAAAAATAAGCAAAATTCCAAATAAACTTCATAAAATACCTAAAGATAAATTAAATTTTTCTACTTTAAATAATTTTTTATTAATATAATCAAATAAAAGACAAACATTTCTTTATTTTAAATTAAATTATTCTTAAATACATAAAGTTAAGCTTTATTTCTTCCATGTAAATTAAGTAATGAAGGTTTAATAAAGAATAAAATTTAAAAAGATAATTCAATTCAATTCAAACTAAATTTATACATTCAATCTTCTGAGATACTTCTCTTCAAATTTATAGGTTTGAATGATAATTCAGTGTCCTTTACAGGGTGCTCTAGTTCATAATTTCCTAAAAAAATTTTAATCCACATGTATTCTTGCTAAAGTTCCTCAAAATAATTTTAGGTGATTTAATTAATTTATTAGTCAAATCTCATAATTCTTAAACTATAATAAATGTCTAAATCAAATCCGTTTACATCATGCATTGGAAATCAAGAATTTGTGATGTATTAAACTCCTCTTAAATCTAAATATTTCAAATTTTGGCATTCATAAATTATTTATAGCATATCATTATTATCAATTTTAAATTCTTCTAGACGTAACTTTTTTAAAGTCTTTATAGATATTATTTATCTAATTCAAAACTAGTCTTCTAAAATTTTAAATTAACTTAAATATAAAGCTTCTAGTTTTTAGCAATTCTAGTTTAATACATTCAAAGTTTTACTTCTTATATCATTAATTCTATTTAACTCTAACTTCTTTAATTTTCTGCATCTGGAAAAAATAAACTATAAAGTTTCGTCATCTACTTTCATGTCTTCGAATTTAATAGATTTGTAATTAGCACCAAAGTTACCAATTTATTATAGCTCTTTATCTTTCAATTATTATAATGATGTTAAGTGTATTTCTTCTAAATTTGGAGAGCTTTTAAGCAAAATGAGTAAATTCATACCACTAAAGTTAGAACATTATGAGACACTAACAAATTAGAGTTTTACACACTGCTAAGTAAAAAAATTAGAGAATACTTCTTACGATTAAGTTTGAAATATTTCTAAATGTTAAAGGTTACTAATCTAAGCTTTATTCAGTTATTATGCTGATTATTCTTAAAATTATGTTTTAAAGCTAGATAAATTTGGACAAACTTCTAATCACTAGTCTGCTACTAAGCCATTATTTAAATATAGCATCTAGACTGTAGATCCATTAGTTAATAAGTACTCTTTTAAGATTTCCTCGTTTATGAATAGGCTATTTAATTTTAATACTTTCAACCTCATATTACTACAAAAATAATTCAGAAACGTATTCTCAAATGATTCAAGTATAGATCTATAATTCCTCTAATTTTTCAACTTAATTGAGTAATAAATGATTTCACTAATAAAATAAAATGCTTTAATAAAATTAGTCATGTATAAAATCTACTTTTTCTTAAGAAAATTCCTATAAATCAATTATTATTCTTCTCACTTCTTTATGGGCTATTTGTTTAAATATTCAGCTTAATTTATTTTGAATGAATTCCCTATTGTTCTAGTACTTTTCTATTTTTAGAGTTTCGTAGCAGTAGTTAAATTGATAAAAATACTTATTTGCTATTTACAGGTTACAAATGCTTTTCAAGTTCAGAAATTTAGTTATTAAGTGTAAAATGTTCTTGTTTATTCAAATTTTTTGCAAATTGTGAATTTTTTATATTTTTTTTGTTCTAAACTTATTTTTTTCGTACTTCTTTAAGTCAACACTAAAAGAGACTCCATCTCAGACTATTCCATTCTAGAATAAGAATTTTCCTTAACTTTACTTTTAGCCATTAACTAATGATCCATTATAAAGAGTTCCATTTTAATATTTAATTACTCCATTTCCCTCATATTATCTTCCTTTTTTTCAAATTCCTGATCAACTTTATCCGTCAGAGTAATGAAAAGTACCAAAATCTTAAAAATCACCATTTACTCATTATCCTTCATATCTATCTCCATTTTAAAACTCATAAATGCCATATCCCTGCTACTTATCTTATCTTCATTCTCCTTCATATTTATCTCCTTTTACTATATAGTATTATGTACCTTTTCTTTCCTTTTATCCTTTTACTCAATATCCTTAATATTTATCTCCATTAAGATATTATTTAAATCCAAAACCATGGTATTTATCATTTAAAAATTATCCTTTGTAAAATTCTCCATTCTATTCTGTAAATATTCCATTATATTATTTCTTGTCATTAGTTCATTCTCCTTCATATCTAGCTCCATTTGTATATTTAAAAATGCCATTTCCATTTTTCCTATCATTTTACCAATTTCCCTTATAAACTTCTCCTTCTGAATAATAGTAAGTACCAAAGCCATCTTTTTAACCTTTTATTCAATTTCCTTCATATTTATCACAATTATTGAAAGTAAATATTCCATACCCATGTTACTTATCTTCTAATCACTCTCCTTCATAAACTCCTCCGCTTTTATATTATTGAGTTCCTTTTCCTTATCTTTTATCATTTACTCAATATCCTTAATATTTATTTCCGTTTTAGTTATCTAATACGCCATATCCATTTTTGTAATAGTTTTCTCAATTTCCTTTGTATATCTTTGCATCTTTGTAGTATAATATTGCTCAAGCTTTTCTTTTACCTTATTCTCAAAATCCTTCATATGAATTCCGATTTTAAAATGAATAAAAGTGTCAGCCATTTAGAGTAGTGACTTGTTCTTTATTAATCTTTTATTATTTAAATTTAGGTAAGTTTATTTATAAATAAATGATGATGTTTAATTATCTTAAACTGGCTTTATTTTCTTAAAGTTCATGAAAGCAACAGATGATTCTAAGTATTTTTGATAAATACTCTAGATTTAAAATCTTAAATAATGATAAAGTATGATTTTTATAATAATCGTTTATTAGGAAGGTATTTATTTAGCTGGTTTATATTTTATCGCTATATTTAGCAGAAAGTATTATATCATAATAATTATAATAATATCTTTCTATCTCTTGTATGCTTACATTTCTATATATTGCTTGATAAGACATTTCATTTATTATTGAAGAATTACTATTCTATACTTTCAACCTATCACTATTTCTTTATATCATCAGATTCTAAAAATTATATTAATTTCTAAATAGCTTTAACTATATGGAATTTCTATAGCTTTTAGTAATATTTAGTGCAAATAAAAATAACCTTCATTTTATGAAAATTAATGAAAGTAGATTAGCTGGATAAATAAGACCCTTAGAAATATATGAATCATGTTAAATATCAATCTCTTAAAGAAAGATTAGCAAACCTTTTGAGAATCTTTTTTCTTTAGGCTCTAAATGATAAATAAACTAAAAATAATACTAAGAAGTTCTGATTTATATATAGTTATTATGAATAGCTTAAATTTCTTTTCTAAACTCATTCTTATATTAAATGCTAATATTAACTAGATCTTTTTATTAATCATAACCACTCAAGATTATATTATCATTCATTTTAGTTTCATCAATATTTCTGAAATCAATAAGTTAAAAACCCTTTTTTAATTTCCAAACTAATATTTAAAACCAACCCTTTAAAATAACCATTCTTTTATATATTAAATTGCATGTAAATCAATTATATTTAAATAACTTCTATAATTTATCTAATTATTTCAACCAAATCAATTTATATACAATCAAATTCAAAACTTTTCTACCAAAATTAAAATGCTTCTTTAAAAACTTCCCCTCAGTTGTTATTAGGTTCCCAAATTCCCTACTTTAAAGCCAGTTCAATTCTAAGTTTAGGCTACGTCTATTGATACAGTTTATTCTTACATAGTTTTTCATCTCTTGTTGGGTAAAAGGTAGTAAGGTATTTCCAAATCTTCTTGCGAATTATTTTATTTTATTTGCAGTTTCTCTAGAGGTATCAGTACTACTATAGATACAGCATTTCTTCTTGAGAGTCTTATGCCCTTATTTAAGCTCCTTCTATTTCCATTGGGATTGCTATGTTGGTTTTTTAGGGTTGTTATTATTCCATTTTTTTAAAGATTTTTTCTATTTTTTCCACTTTTTCTTCTTTGTCAAAGTTTTCTTTTCTTTTTCATAAAATCTTTTTCGATTTGTTTCTACTTAAGGTTTAGCTCTTTCAACTTAGCTTCGTAGTACTCTTTGGAATTAATGTAGTGTGTATATAAGTTTAAGTTGAAGTTTGAATGTCGATATCATATTAGAGTTATTAAAATTCTTTTTTCAATTCAATAACAGTTTCAATAAGGCAAAAAATCATTTTCGAAATCTGCTTCTAATCTATTCCAAGGATTTCAAAGATCCCATTGTATATCCTAGCAATTTTCTTTAAAGACTTCAATTTCAAATTTTATTAAATAATTTAATGAAAATAACTTAATATTTATTATTTTCTAAATAGAGATTTTATCATTCTAAGCTATAAAAATTATAAGTTCAAATGAAAACTTAACCTTAATTTTGAACTTATGGATCAAGATATTTTTTAGTTTGCTATGGACTTTTCCAATGCGTTTTCATCCTATTTAAAAGATTATTTTCCTTTCAAAACTTAAATTTGTTATTTCTTTTAATCATTATAGAATATTCTCAAATAAGGATGATTTATTAATGATGAAAAAGTAACGAAAAAAATAAAGTTACAAGAGAAATAAGTTAAAAATAAATTGATTGATGATATCAAAAATGCAATAATCAGAATGCTTTAGAATTAATTTATTATTCAATCTAAAATCATTTATAACTTTTACTACTAGTTGGATATAAAATAAGTCATACATTTTAGTAAAAAACTAAGAATAATTTTAGAATGAAAGTTAATTTTTTAAACCAACAATTAAAAATATATAAAACTAGCTTCTAAATTCAGAAAAACTTAATCAGTAAGAATAAATTTGTTTAGCTATTTCAGAGTATCAGATTGAATCTTCAATCGGAATAAATAAATTATTAAAGGAAAATTCTAATTTAATTAATAATAAAGCTTTAAAAATAATAAATAATTAAATACTTATAATTAATTAAATGAGATTAGAATAAAATATTAGATCAAAAAATATTTTTAAATATAATACATTTGCTTAAAACAAAGAAAATATCAATTAAAAATATATTAAAATTTAGTTAAATTTAAGATTATCATAATCATTATATTAAGTTTTAACAAGAAAATATATAAAAATATAAGAAAAAAAACTACATTTATTTTTTTATCTTTTGTTTTAGTTGTTTTTACAAGTTTTTACTCTTATTGGAAAAGATCAAATGTTTTCATTATTTTAATAAATTTTAAGCACTTCTATTAATGAACCATTGAAAATATTTAAAAGACTTCGGAAACAAGATTTTTAATGTCGGATTATAACTCCAATCTTTAAGGAGGTTCCTGATTAAATCCAAGATCTTAAGGGAATAAATTTTGGAGATTATCCGGCTTTAGTAGGGGCTTGAATCTATGATTATGGAATATGTATCCAATACACATGACGGTACCTTTTTGAAGAAATCGATTAGTGGAAAATTCCCGGTATATTCATCAAGAGTCTATTCAGAGAATAAAGATGCGAGAACAAGGTTATCTTCAAATTCTAAAAATTAATACTTAATTTATTAAACGAACCTTTGAATGTAGTTACTATAAAATTAAAGAAAATTATAACAAAAAAAGCAAAAAGATAAATCAGGTAGATAAAATTTATCATTATCTATTTAAATTTTCAGTTTTATTTATATAAGTTTTTAAGGAAATCTAGATAAAAATTTAATTTAGGATATTAAGCCATATAGTTTATTGATGAATGCTATAAAGGTAATTAAAAATATGACTAAGTATAATTAATTAATTAATTAATTTCAACTAAAAAAGTTTTTGGAACGGAAACTACTTTCCGATTGCACGACCCGACGCTCTCTTTTTATGGAATAACGGGGATATCCTGTTGTGCTCCAGACACAGATGCTAGGGAGCTCCATCGCTATGAGCAGCCAGACTCAAGCCCCTACCAAGAGCGGATAATCTCAAAGAAAGCGTTCCCTTCAGAAAATGACTCTGACCAGGGACTTTCTCAGCGACAGGAAAGGAACTTGTTCCTAGCCATAAAACCAGAAAGTGTGATCACGAAGGTCATTCTCAGCTCCCACCATCTTTTCAATTATATGACTAAGTATAATTAAAAATGAAATTGTATTTTATAACTTAAAACAAAAAACATTCAATAAGTAAATAGTTATCTCTGCTATTCCTTTTTTATGTGATGTCTTAATTAAAAAGAACTTTATAAAAATCCGTTTAGCATTGCTCATCTTTAAAATATAAATAAATTTTTTAAATAATATAAAAATTAACTTTAAGAATTCATTTAAATGTAATAAACTAAATTAATTTAAAATTATTTGATATTAATATAATAAATCTATATAATCTTGTAATTTAATTTAAATTCTTTAGAGTATAAATATATCTTTAGGTGCTAAGGATTATAAAATTATAAATAATAATAATGAGAATTTATATTATTTATTTTTAATTTATGGTTTCATGACTTATATAAATCAATTAACTGCATTTTTTCACTTTTCTAATATTTTAATTTGCTACTATCTCTGTTTTTATGGAAATTCTATTTAGTTTCTTCTTTTTTCAAAAAAAATTACAATGTTGCTTAACTTAAATAATTTAAAAGTTATTTAATGAAAAATAACAATTAAAGAGAAAGGGTATTATTATAATATAATAATTAAATAAACATTAATAAATTATCATTAAATACAAAATAACTAATTTAAATAGGCAGATATTCTCCAGATCTTTAATGTTTTATTAGTTAATATGCTTAAATTATAATAAAATTCATAGTTAACTTCTCAATCTAGTTTTATCTTCTCTAAATTTAAAAAGTTATTTTACTTTGTCTAAATAAAAATTAATTTTTTGTGGTTATGCAAATAATTAAAAAGCTATCTATAAAGCTTGAATGATTAAAGAAAAGTATAAGAAAAAAGGTTAATTTACAAAATAAATAATAAGGAGTCTAATAGCTCTTTTTACTAATATAGTTAAAATTGTATTTATTAGGTTAATTATAATTAAATTATTTAAGTTATAATAAAAAAGAAAATATAAAAGAAACTAATTAAAAATGGAAAAACGAATAATAAGAATATTCAAATTTCTTTAAAGTCATATCATTTTGAGTAAAAGTAAAGCGAATTTTATCATTTTAATTAAAGATTAATTTAATTATGCCACTTAAGTTTTCATCAGTTTGAAGAGTAAAATTAATCTCATCTGTCTATATTATGAGAAATATTTAAGAGTGCTTGAGTATACTAAATTTATAAAGTTAAGCATCTGTCCTTTAGCAGCTTAATAAATATATAAATATATTATATATAATAATTTGATTCCTACTTTATTAATAATTATATATTATATATTAAGATAGGAAAAATGAAAAAATTCTTGTAAAAAACCTCTTCTCAAAAGGATTCATCTTACGAGCAATAAAATATATTTTAAGCACTCCAATTGCTGTAATAAGAAAATTTCAATCTCCTAAGAACAGTTCAAGAACTAGAAAGAAAAATAGAGCACCTGATGTACAATTAATAAGAATAAATGAAAAATGAAAATAAATAGACAGGAAACAACAAAATAGAAGAGCTAGAGAAAAAATTCGACTAATTCGCAGAACTAACTGAAAGCATATTTTTGCAAAATATACAGGGGAATGATCTTATGGATGCGGAGAAACAGCCTACAATAAAAGATATTCCCTATAGGAAAATACTGCGATGCTGATACTGCAAGAGACCAGGACACAAAGCTAGAAACTGCTTCTAATTCCAATAAAAACAGAAAGCAGAAAATTTAAAGCTATGAAGAACCATAAGTAAACTATATTGCACTACGGAAGAAAGAATTTATAGAAGAAAGATGTACGCAGGGCATGAAATTCTAGAAGACGTGATTATAGCAGGACAAAGAAGAAATGAACAAATGCTTGGAATGAAGATTGATTGAAGCAAGATTACGAAAATAAAAAAGGGAGAACACAGCACAGATAGATATGTGCTTCAAGAAGAAGATCCAGAAGAAGACTGGAAATGGAAATTTTAACAAAACTATTAAACTTTAAAAAGAGACGAACCTTATTGATAGGTGGGATCACTATAATTAATTATTATTATTATATAAAATAAAGAAGCATTTGAATAAAAGGAACTATAGTTAAAGGAAATTTCTATATAAATATATTAATTGAAAATTGAGATATATAATGAAAATAATCTAATTTTACCAATAAAGCTTTAATAAACCAAAAGTTAATACTAAATATAGTATATAGATTATATTATATTTAAACTTAATAAAGAGCTTCGAAAACAAATAAAGAGATTTAACCATATTTAAAATAAAACATTGAAGAAATATAAATTAAATTCATTAGTCTGATAAATTTAGATATCATTCCATCATATTTTAGGCAATTTTTAAATGAAAAGCAATCTGAAAAATTATACGAAAAAAATCTTAATTTTAACTTAGAAAAAATATTAAGTATTATACTTAATGCTTATGGTTTTAATCCTAAGTTTGAATTTTTTTATCTCATCTTTAAAGAATTTTCTTATAAACTTAATATATTAAAAATTTATTTGACTATGAATAACTAGGTTTGATCACTAATAGCTATTAATTAAATACTAGAGATAAAATTTAAGATAATGGAAATGAATAAAAAATAATTGGATTAAGTAATTTTAATTAAAAATCAAGTTACATCTGACTTAATAGAAAATATGTCTATAATTTAAATTTGATTTTTCAAAGTTAAATCTGAAGGATATTTTGATTTAAAATCAACTTGCCAAATTTTAAAATATATGAATAAGTTTTATATCCTAATTTTTAATACAAAAGCATACTTATTGGAAACTTCTACAAATAAGCCAAATACTAAATTAAATCTATTCCAAATTTTCTAAATGAATAATTCAATCATTCTAAATTAAGCTAGCTGTCCTATAAAAAATCAGTTTTATTCTTTTAAACTACCAAGCAATTTCTATGATTATAAAGAAAATAAAAAAATATTTAAGCATTTTATCTTAGAATTATCTAAAGCAATTAAGCTTTTTAAGAAATATGATATTTTCATAGTTTAGAGGATATATTTATATTGCTTAAGATTTATTATATAAATATATAAAAATTACTAAACTTGACTAGAATATTAAATGGAAATACTATTTTAATTGGAACTTCAGTTATTTTAAGTTTATTAACGAATTAAATAAATTTTATCATTGTTTGTTAGAAGATATAGAGACTTTAAAGATGTTTGCTAGAATATACTTAAATAATTTAATAATTAACCATATTTTTATCTAAAGTATACTTGTATAATTATATCGATGCTTCCTTGTATATCTAACCTTGAAATATAACACATTGTAAAATTATATTCCTTAAAACTTGCTAAATAATTATTTAGATTTTGACAAGATTGTATGAAAATTCTCAATATTCTTTGCTAGTTGATAATTGATTATCTATATTGCATGAAGCCTATTCTAATGACTAGCCGCATTATTATTTTAAATGACTGCATCATTTTTAATCATTTATTGTTTATTCTTTTAACTTTAAATTTCAGTAAATCCCTTTTTTTCGTTCTTTTTCTGTATTTAAGCCTTTATTTTTTCTATTTTTATAAATGGCTACCAATACCTAAGGAGAAAGCGTAAGGACAGGGCGTAAATATGTAAAAGTTGAATGAACATAAGAAGAAGATAATCTTATGGAAAAACTTGTTATGGATTAGTTGCCAAAACGAGTAAACTATAGCGAAGTTGCAAGATAGCTTAATACTCTGCTTCATAAGAAGGAGGTTCGAATTGGAAGGTAATGCTAAAAAAGATGACTTGAAATTTTGGTTCCTCTTTAGAGTCTTTCATGGACTGTCTAAGACAATATGCAGCTTCAAAATATTTGGTTAAAGCATAAGTCATTTTCTGACAGGTTGTTTGTAGAATGTGCAATTCAATTTCCTTAATGCAGTCAAGGATAAATCTAAGTAAAGTTAAGAAACCTTATACAAGGTTAGAAAATCAAGAGTGAAGAAAAGAAGAAAGAATTTCTCCTGGATAATTTATTATTTTGCAAGTAGAAAAGAAATGAAAGTGATTTATAAAATGAGATAAGAAAGTTTAGGAAGATAAATGATATGAAATTCCTTTGCTTATCTCTAAGCAAATTTTGATTAGACAGTATTATTTAGTTAATGTGTATAACTTAAAAAATATTTAGATAAGTTAATATATAACTTAATTTATATGAAAATAAATAACTTAATAAATATTCTGTTTAGTAGTAATAAGAGAAATTTGATTATTTAAAATATAACTATAATAATTTTAAAACTTAGTTTTAATCTAAACAAATAATGCTTCTAGATAAATTAATCTCATTTGTATATCTAAAAGCTTTTATTATAAATTATAAACATTTATCTATTTTATTAGTTTAAGAAATTTTTCTAACTAAAAGGATTTAATTAAATTTATAAAAATCTAATCTTTTCATAAAACTCAACATTTAATCTATTATTCTTATTTCTCAAATATCCTGATTCTAAAAATCTGAAAGATGAGTTCTGTTTTATTTTACTTTTTGAAGAATTTATAACATTTTGACAATAACAAAAGGTTTTAGATAATTAGTAATGATATTTATTATATGATATTAAAGATAATTCTTGTGGTACTTAGAGTTATTTAAACTTTATTTTTCAATAAAATTGCTTGTTAACTAGATAAATATTCTATAAATAGGTTACTATACTTAGTAAATAAATCTAATTTAAGCTTAAAAATAGTTTCAAAGCTATTTTATAATTTTAATTTATCTAAATAAAGCACTTGCTTTATTTATTAAATTTAAGCTAAAAAGAGAAATGCTTTCCATAGTATAATCTAATCTGCTATTTTTATATAAATTACCTTATGACTTATTTTAGATATATCACTTGTAATATCCTTAGTTTAGTATGAAAATTATTTTTATTATATATTAACTTCAAAACTAAATAATTAAGTGGAATTATATTCAATCATCTAATATTTTTTTATCAATATAAAATACAAGTAGGAAGGTAAAAATTTAGTCAAATCCTTAGAGAGAATAAAAGATAAATTAATAAAAAGTAACAATAAAACATTTTAAGTGGCTTCTATCTTCAATTATAACTCTTTAGAAAATTTTGCTTTTATATACCTTTTTACATCTAAAAGCAAATATTTTAAAAGAAAATACTAGAAAAATAATAAATATAAATAAATTTTGGATATATCATCTTATTTTTAACTATCATTAAATTAATCAAGGCTTTTTATAAGTTTTAGTAATCAAATTTTTTATTGTGAATTTATACATGATTGAAATCAATTTTCATCAGTCTATATAAATAAAATTCTACAAAGAGTAATTATCATATAACTAAATAAATAAAGTTAATATTAAATATTTTAAATTTTAAGAAATCTAAGAAATTTAAGAAATTTAAAATTTAAATCAGCGAATCTAAGTAAGTGTATATATTAAGACTTTAAGGCACAAGATTATAAAGTTATAAGAATAAATGTTAAAATAAGCTAGATTTAAAGTATAACTCTTTAATTCAAGCGTTTATTTGTAAAATATAATATAAGGACATAAGCAAATTTTTATTTTTTATTTTATTCAATTTATTATTTTTTATGTAAAAAAATTATATCTAACTTAAAATACAAGGAAATAGTTTAGTTTTTAAATTTTATAAAACGCTAATTGCAAAATTTTACCTTAAAATTTAAAAACAATTTTCTATTTTATTTTAATTATTAATCTTAATAATTTTTTCTTATATCATTTTTTATTATTTTTATTTAAAAAATTGATTGTATAAATTTAAGATAAATTAAGATATTCTTAAAATAATTACTTTATTTTACACATATCTTTCTAATTTTATCACTTAAAAACAAAATTATGACAAAGCTATTCTCTAGCTAACTCTACTAAACATTTTTTGTGATTATATTTTATTTAAAATTTCTTCAACTATTATTTAATAATTATAATCTCTATTTAAATATTATTATTTCTAAAATTCCTTAGATTAAAGATATTAATTTATTATTTAATTAATAAAGAAAATGTATATAATACAAAATTCTAATCATAAAGAGTATTTTATCACTCTAATGATTTAGCATATATATTCTTATAGCATTGCTTATAGCTTTTATATTTATCATTTAAATATATATCATTTTGTATTTTATAATAGAAATAATTATAACTATACATTATTAAATTTTAACGTTAACAAATTTATTCTTCATATAAAATATTTCATATTTATAGGTAGCAATAAAGTTATGATATATCTAGATGTGATTTTACAATTTCATTGGATAACTATAAGATGGACCATGATTATGATATTTAAAATTAATTAAAAATTTGTTATATCATACATTATCGATGTTACTATCAAACTATCTAATCTAAAATTTCTTTAAAGAAAAGTGATTTCAAAAAGTTTTATAAGCTATTTTTTAAATAAAAAAAATCATTTTAAAATACCATTTATGAAATTAAGGATATTTCTTATATAATAATATAACTAAAATTCATATGAATTCTCTAGATAATTAACTAGCAAATTATTCATTTTTAAGATAAATTATACAAAAAAGAAGGCCATATAATTTCTATTTAACAAAGCCCATCAAATAAAAAATTATCTACAATCTAAATATTTTTAAACCTTAATAAAAAATAAAAAAATTGTAAAAAGAAACTAAAATTATAATAATCATAAATGCGAAAAACTCTTTAGATACTAAAGAAAAAATAAATTTAGTAGATAGATCAATTATTATATATTAAATAAATTTATACAACATTTAATAGCTTAAGTCTAAGTTAAGCTAAAAGCTATTTCTTTTTTAATTTCATTAGCCAAATATTTATTAGTGTTATATTAATAAGCTACTCATAAAAATAAAATATTCTTTAAATTAAAACTTAAAGAATATCAAGGCTTATATTAACTAACTTTCTTATATTCTTTTTTAAAGAAAAATATTTATCTTAAAAAGTTGGCTAGTTATTCTCATAATTTTAGCTAATTTGTATTAATATAAAGAGAAAAATGTAAATAATAACCGATATAGCTAGTAATAGATATTTAAATATTTGAATTTACTTTAATAAAAGATCAAGGATAACTCTTAAATATGCTTAAGTATGCAATTTCTTTATTATTTTTGCATATATACCAGATTTATAGAGATAATAAAGTTTTATATCCTTTGCGCATAATACTTTTATATATTATGGTTGGAAAGATAAAATAATATTATAAGTATATTTAAACTAAATAATATATAAAAGTCTTTTATATAATAAATTTAATATCTTATATTCTTAATTAAGAATAATCTTCTAATTTTAAGCAATCAGATAAAATTTAACTAAAATTTTATAAAGAGTTTTGATATGATAAAGAGAAAAATCTTTTTGAAAAGCTGTTTTGATAACTTGATCAGCAAGATTAAAAATATTATTTATTTAACAAATCTAAGAGGTCCCTCAGATAGAAGAATTATCATTACACTAAATAATTAAATTAAAAATCTCTTGCTAAAGGAAAAATTCGTAAAGCATAGAGCTATAATAATTTTAAACATAATTTAATTTAATTTTAGGAATAAATTAGCTTCAGAAATCTTTAAATGAGGAAAATCAATAAGAGAATATTAAAACTAATTTTAGTAATATATCTTAAAGTGTTCAAATGCTTATTAATCTAAATTCATACAATTTTAGACTAAATTTCACCAAAAATTATTTTTTTCATAATTGAAAAATTTAAATTGCACCAATAGCAAGATTTTAGAGTATATGATTATCTATTATTTCATTTGTAAATTACAATAATCTCATTTATTATTATGTATTAAGTAAATTTCACAAATGTCATTTGGTAATTAAAATACGTTTGAAAGGTCAGAATTACTAGGCCTTATTTACCATAGACAAACATTGAAAATCACAATTGTTTAAAGATTAAAATTAAGCTTAATATTCTCCCTTTTAGATTTATGTAGTAAGCATAATTTTCATATATTCATTATCATCAGTTTATTAAACTTTGCTACATTCTAGTAATTTTTATAAATTAATCTTAACTTAAAAAGAAGGAAATTAGAGAATAATTAAAAAAATAAGTAAATAGAAAAGTTTAAATAGAATTCCTAGCACAAACAATAATAATAAAAAAGTAAATTTCTATAAATTCTTTATTTTATTACTCTTTAAAATTAAATTTCAGATATTTTTACTTTTTAGATATATCCTAATTAACTCAAATTGGATTAAATTTATATGTTGATGCTATTTCTTAGATTCTCACAAATATTTTAGTGTATAATATAATTATTATGAAGGAGATTTAAATTAAATGAGGTATAGCATTTCAAAGAGATAGGAAAAAATAAACTTTATGTTTATAATAAATAAATCCTAAATATATATATACCTTTATATATATTTATTGAAAAATTAATTTATTGTATATCTAACTTTTTAAATTGGCAAATATTTCCCTTATCTTAATTTACTTTTTTAAGAGTATTAGCACAAATAAAAGTTTTGTAAATTTAAGATGCAAATATAAATAATAAAGAATGCTAAAATATTTTATTAATCATAAGATAATTAAAGATTTAATTATCCAGAAGTGACTATCTGATTCTATTTAATTATTTTCTCTAAAAAATTATTAATTTTTAGCTCTCATTTATTATGATTTGCGAACTAAATGCTCATTATTAATATTTATAATCTAAAAAGGTTTCTTAAAATTAATTTACCTTTTATTTTAAAATTTAGATTAATGAATAAAACTTATAAAATTTATCATCTCTTGATAGATTATAAGTATGGTAATTACTCAATTTAATTTCCCTTCCTTAATATTTCTCACTCTTCAGATATACCTTTTATTAATGAGAAACCTAATAAAATTTAATATTAAGAGATCTTAATTATTAAACTTATTTATATTCGTTTATATAACTTCATTTATTATTTTAAATAATAGATGCTCTTTTGTTATTAAATTCTCTCTTTTAATTAATAATTTTGCTTCATTATTATAGCTTCATCAAATAGTCATTTTAGATATTATTTAATATTATATCAATCTAAATTCCTACCAATCTTTCGTAAATAAACTGAGTTACAGGTTATTTTTTAAGAGCCAGCTAAATTCTTGCCTATCAACAAGCTATATAGCATAAAGACATAGTTATTTTCTTTAGTTTGATATTTCTACTTATTTGGTTCATTTTTTATTTTTAAAGATTATCCTTTTTTAGAAAATAAATAAATAAATGAAATCTATTAGATATATAAATTCGATAATAAGTGTAATTCTATCTAATAAAATAAAAATAGCATTAAACATTAATTAATATCAATCCTTAAAGATGTTAGCTATTTTAAGTGAAATATTTACGCAAATACATTTAGATATATTTAGAATTAATTCAAATACAAAATTAAATTTTTGATATTCTTAGAGGTATTTATCCTCTTTTCTGCCTACTTCTTGATTACTCTAAATCCTAAATATAAAAGTTTGAAAATTTATACATCTCTTCTCTTTACATAGAAATGATTTTTGAGGTATTTTTTATCTTATAAATTATTTGATATCTTTTTTCTTGTATATTCTTACGAATTAATTATAATATAGCTTTCTCTTCCTCTTTTTAGTTGTATCTGAAGTTTTCTCTCCTTTTTGTTCTTCAATTTCTACTAGTAGTTTCGGTACTCTTATTTAAAGTTTTAAAATTTCTACCATGTTTTCCATATATGTATTTGAGAGATTATAGCTGTAATAGTAGCATCTCTTCGTAATCGTTTAGATTTAGATCTTAAGTTTTCTAATACTTTGATTATCATTAGATCATTCCCTTATTCACTTTGTTCTATTTAAAGCTAAAATTTTTGTTGATTATTTTCATTTTTTCTTTTTCGTTCTCCAGTTCTTTATGTTTCTATTGCTGGCTTTCTATCTGATTGTTCTGGTCTTGCTAAATGTTTCAGAAGGCGTTAAGGTCTTTTTCTTAGGTCATGAATCTCTATTATATTTCCTTCATAGATTTTAAATTTTTCCATCAATATCTTATTATCTTTCTTCAGCTTTTAAACTCTTACTGGAGATTCAGCGCTACTTTTATCAGTTAATCACAGCTTTTTACTGTTTTTTGGTTTAATTTTAGATTTTAGAGTACTCAATGATTTTACCTATTTTATAGGCCTTTCTTCAAAGGTGAGAGATTTGCTTTATTGGGGACTTTATGGTATCATTTTCCTAGTCTTATCATCTTTAGATGTTGTCAACTCCTGCTTTTTTGAAGTCACGTGAAAAATCCCGATTTAGATCCTTGGATTTTTTTGTTACTGATACATTTAGAATTTATTAAAAAATTTTTTTTGATCTATCTTGATCAGAAGTTCAATACATTGCTTAACCATAACTCCTAATATATTGTCTTTAAGTACTAACGATTACCGGTGGCATGTGCTGTTGATATTTGGATATCTACAGTCAGGAAGTTCAATTGCTATGGAATACCTGTCATCAAGTTACTACCAATGATAAACCGGATAATTCAATTTGACTTTGAATTAGGATTCTATATTAATGCAATGACCAGAATCTAGGTTTAGATGAAGCACTACTCCTTAAGCCGCCAAATTTAAATAATTGATATATTTAAAATAGATTATAGATTATAGATTAATATTAAGTTTGGCGATTTTGGAGGATTTTCACCTCTTATCGCCGATTACCGGATTGCTCCGGGATTTAATCAAAAAGTTTAAAAGTTTCTTCTCTCACACTCACTTGATCTTTTTATCGCTAATTCCATCTTCCGTTCTGCGAAAGTTTCTTCTTATAAATGGTTCCAATTTCCGTCATTCACAGTTTTTCTTCTATTCTCCTCTGCTTCAATTGTCTAGCCTTTCTTTTCTGTGTTTATTGCTTTCTCTATTTTTTCCAGTATCGGTTCTTGAAGCTCAGGAATTCCTTGCATTTTCTTCACAAGTGTTGCAATAATAGCATCTTTTTACAACCTTGATTGATTTGGTCTTCTTCAATTTCTTAAATCACCATTGGGTCGTCTTTCTGCTCATTTAGTTTCTCTTCTAGTCTCTCAAGTCTGTTGTCCAATTCAGTCTGTTTTTAATGCTAATTCTGGGATTAGCTATTTTAATCCTACAATATGTTCCAGAAAGCACTCAGTTCTCGTTCTTAAGAAATAAGTTTTGAATTTATACATATAGCTAGGTCAAGCTATTCCATTAATTTTTCGTTGTCTTTCTTGAGTTTCCTAATCTCATGCTGGAGGTTTAACACTATTCTGATGCGCTATTCCATGCTCAACTGGCCAGAGGGATTGAATTCTGTCACCTCCTGGTGGAGAGTAGACTTCATCTGCTTTCTCGATTTCTCAGCTGAGATTGGAATATCTATATGGGCTGTCTTCAATACTTGCTTCCACTTTTCTTGTTAAATTCCAGGTTGTTAGAACAGTACGGATTAGGGTTAGATGGAGGAGATTATTAAGTCTTGGTTTCCTGCTTCTTCCCTTCCTTTTTGACTTAAGAAAAGGTGGTATAGAAGCCTGATTTGAAACCTTCCATCATTTATTTTATTATTTGATATATTTAGAATTAAATAGAGTTTTGATTTAAGAATGCTATATTCTTTTATTCCCTTACCAAATTAAAAGTCTTCATTATAAAGATATAGCAAATCTTTTTTTCTATTCTTTTAAAGAATATGCAGAATATTTACTTTATGCATTTCAGAGCTAAAAGATGAAAATTATATTGCCTATAAAATATCGAATAGATTGAAATGAGTTTGTACAATTAAATTAGTGATCAAACTTTTTAAAAGAAGAACTAAATTTCTTTAAAAAGCATTTGCATGAATTTCCAAATTATTTATCTACTATAAAAATTTAGGAACTCATATAAAAGTGCTATTATAGCTTGAGCAAAGCTATGCATTAAGAAAATATCTGACTTTTTTATTTTCAAACTCATAAATATCTGAGCTTTCTTAATCCATGTGATTTTTATCTCGCTTATTATTTTAATTCCTTTTATTCTATTGCCTTTTTAATAACTAAAAATTAGATAGTAGAAAATTTGAAGGCTTGAAAAAATAAAATTTCTTTATATAAATACTTATTTAATTTTAGACAAGGTAATCGATTAAGTTCTTTTGCTTTATTAAATTGCTTTAAAATCTAAAGACAAAAAGATTGAAAGATTTATTCAAAATAAGCTAAATAAATTATTAATTACCCCTTTATAAAAAGTTATTGGATGAAGATTTTTATTTAAATAAGTTGTTTCATTTTATTTAAGTTTATAAATGATATATCTCTTCCCTCACCTTGCTTCTTACCTTCTCTTTATAAATTATTATAAATTATCTATCTCGCAAATTAAGAATCGCTCACATTGGGGCTACTTAACAAAAAGTTTTGATCAAATATCCAAAAAAATAAAATTGATGGTTGTTTTTTATCTCTTAGCTGCAATATTTAATCTTCTATTTTAGATATATCTCAAAGCGAAATATATAGTGTAAAGTTAGTTTTTATAAAGATATATAAGCATTAGCATCAACTTACAATAGGATATGCTTGGCTTTTAATAATAATTTTATTTATTTATGTAATAATTAAGTGTTTTGTAAATTGCTAAATAGATAAGAAAGTAAAGCTTAACTTTTTCTTCTCTCCAAACAATAATTTTTAAAATTCAATGACTTGCTGTCAATTAATGTTTGAGTCTTGAATTCTCCAATCTTTTTTACTCTATTTTAATAGGTAATTTCAGATTAAAAATAAAGAATTTAAACTATTTTAGATTTAAGACTTTACAGCAAAGCTATTTAATTCTTTACTAAGAGAGGAATAAATCTAAATATATAATTATAATTATATTTATAAATCTCATTTCAATTAATTAACTTTAAGAGAACTAAACAAACTCGTAAAAAGGAATTAATTCCTTTTTTAAACAAAGAATTAATTCTTAAAATTATATTTAAAATTACAAGCAAAAATTATGGAAACATTTTATTTCAATTTTTTTCTTAAAAGTAAAAAAGGTATAAATATAATGATTAAGCTAGCTATTAATGTTAAAAACATCCTTCTTTATTCAATTCCTGCATTATAATTATTAAATAAAAAATTTATTTATATTTAATGCTTTTAAATTAAAATCATCCTCTTCTGAGCATAAGAAATTTGTTGCATGTTAGAAGGAAAAAAGTATTTATCCATAAAAGACAGGCCAAAATAATTGTTTGAAAGAAACTTTTTAAATTTATTCCTTATTATTATGATTGAGCATTTTTCACAAGATTACTCTAATTATTATAAAATAATCATTCAATTAATCATTGGAGCATTACTAAAAAATAAGTGCTAGATTAACTACCTGGTAGCAGAAAGAGGAATAAAATTCGGTTTAAATTATACTTAAGACTTATAATTTGTTGTTCAATTACTTCGGTGGTTGAATTACAGGTTATTAGTCTTTAGTTTATTTAGACTGAGTTCAAAACCCCGATTGAGAACAATAATAACTCGTAAACTAAGTCTTAACAGGATATAAATAATAATTCAGTTATCATATGCAAAATTAAAATTTTAAGAAATATTTAATTTAAAAAACATATAAATATGAATATCAGCATTAATTAAATCTGAAAACAATTTTTATTTTTTGTTCTTTATTTTTGTTTAAGACTAATAAAGAGTATAAAGTTTCACATTGTATTGCAAAAAAATGACTTGATTGAGGATAATGTTAAGAGATTTAGTGGTTTCTAAAAAGCTTCATTGAGTTACGAAGAGTAATAATATTAATAAATCTGATGAACCTTGTTTATTAATAATCATAAATGATAATTAATTTAATTATTACTAAAATAAATTTCGCTATTTTAAAAAATTAAAAGAAAACAGCATCTTTTAAATAAAATTAATAATTAACATTTAAATGAGAAATAAAATGCTTAAAGCTAAGTGATTATTAGTTTTCTATCACATCATAAAAGAAATTAATCTTCCTTAGAAATTCATCAAAAGTTGAAGTATCAAACTAATCACTTCACATTAGACATTTCGATTCTTTTCTTATCACATTTTAAAAGTTAACAAGTATAATCTTGTTTTAAACGAGCATCTCCTTTTAGTTTTACATAGAAAGTGTAAATTGACCTAGGTAATTTAAACATAATTTATGTCCACACTTATTTTTGAAAGAGAAATCATTATTTAAGCAAAAATTACACTATTGTATTTATTTAATTAAAAAGGTTCTAACTTCTCCTTTTAATTTATTGTCAATAAGTTATTTGATTTGAGGGTTATTTTACTAATAACTTGAAATAATTTGTTAAAATATAATTTCTTATTATTTATAATCTAATTCATTCTTCTCAATATCTTCATAACTTTAAGGTTATTAAAAATCTCATTGAGCTTATTAGTTAAAAGACTAATTTTGATTCTATATATATATAAATCTTTCTTTATCATATAAAATTTATTTCTATTTGTTTTATTAGAATTTTAGATTTAATCTTTATTCGAAATTTTCAAACATAAATTTCATGCTACTTTAAAAAAAAATATCTAAGTATTGTGTTTTTAACTTAAAAATAATCTAATTAGCATGAACAAACTGGACAACTGAAATTTAATTAATTAGTTTTAACTAGCTAATCATAATTATTTAAAATAATGGTAATTTCATCAAATTGAGTCTTTGCAAAAGTATTCAAGCATATTAAGGAGAATTTATGCTGGTAAGTTAGTTATAAAGAGTTAGACTGAAGACAATAATCGCACTTAAGTGTTGTCATTTAGAATTCTTTTTCTTATGATTACTCTTGTTTCTAATCTTATTTTTCAGTTTCTTATAATTAAATTTATTTTTCTTCATTAGTTAAGATTTTTTTTTCTTGCACTTTATTTAATTCTTTTTTATCTTATTTTTCTCTTATTTCTTCAGAAGCTTTAGGATTCGAAACAATGGGAATGGATTGCTATTTTTTCTCTTGTAGTTATGATAGCAGCAAATTTAGTTTTTCTTTGAGCTCTTAATTTTCTTTTTATAATTTGTCTAAATTGTTTTAAGCTTCAGTATCTTGTTTATTTATATTATGGGTTAAATTACTTATTTGCTAATCATACTCTTTTCTTGTCTAAAGTATTTTTTGTTCATACTCTATTTTTAATCTTTGCATTTCAATTTCATGTGATTATTTTCTTTCCTAAAACTTTTACTTGAATATTTCAGAACAAAATTAAGAGATAAGTTAGAAGTAATTGATTCGAATATATAGAGTATACTCTAATTAATAGGCAAGAATTATAAATAACTGCACAAATCATTTATTTCCTTATAAAAATTGGATATTTATAAAAGATCCTACCCCTTCTAATACACTTCTGGATAAAATTTACTTTATAAAGCTGAGTTTTGAGATTTTAGGTCTTCTAAATTTTGAATACACTAATCTATTTACTTTTCAGATAGGTAATATTATGACTTATCTTCTATGCTCTACTGCATTATCTTCCCTAAAATTAATTTATTAGACTAATACATTTTTTAGATTTATTCTGTGTTACTTTATAACTTTTAGAGCTCGACTTTCAGATTAGCTACATTTTACTTCATTCACTTGAAGCAATCCTCAGGTTGTTTAGCACGATGCTAGGAGTGAACTATAGAGCATTCTATGCATAATAAATGATCTTGAGATGATTGAGAGGGGAGATTCAAAAAGCAGGTAATGCAAAAAAGTTGGATAGGCTTTTGATGTTTTATGCAACTAGTTTAAAATTACATTATAATTATATTATAATTAAGATTAAATCTAAATTTCATTAGACTTTTCTAACAATTAAATATAGCCAATACTTTATATTATAAATTCTAGTTTAATAGCTTATTTGTCCCTAATTTATTGTTTATGCTTTTCTTTTAATAATTAAAACTTAATGATATTCAACGGCAAGAACTATTATTAATAAAGTCTAGTTATAAATGTTTATTTCTAGTTTAATTTACTCTTATGATGCTATTTTTATAATTAAATTGTAGCTTAGTTTATAACTCCTTATTCCAGTGTAATTAATATAAAAAATAATAAAAATTTAATGAGATTAAAGAAATCAGGTTTCTATTTTATTCATATAAGCTTAATTATTATATTGATATAAGCTTAATTATTATATTGATATAACGATAACTTCTTTTTTCATTTTTAAGGTTTATTATAGCAAGATAAAATTTTAAATTTAAGCATCAGCTTTAAAATTATAGGCTTTGCTTTAGTTATTCTCAAACTGCTTTTATTTATAAATTAAGCTTTATTTTTTAAATTTGGTAAGTTTATCATTATTAGTTCTTATATCCAATTATGCCAATTATGTTCTGTAGAACTTCTTTAAAATTTTTAATTTTTTCATATAACGCGTCCATTAAAAAATTTATCAGAAATCTTGCGTATTTAATCATTTAAAATAAAAGAATGTAAAATAATCTGATGATTTTTTATTTTCATTTTTTAAGCTTAGTACCTTTAATTAATTGATTCTTTGGTTTTATTTATTTCTCTTTTTTTCAAATAGATAGTTAAATCAAAAATTTTTATTTAATAGTTTATTTTTTCCTTTGTTGATTTGTAGTTAAAAGTGCTTCTTAATTTATGTCCATTATTAGCTCATTTGTTTAAAGTTTAAATTTGCTATTTAAAAATATAACGCTATTATTAGTTCTGCAAGGAAAAAATATTCTAGTTATATTATGTTTTTTATCTTAGATATTATTAGCTTATTCTCTTTTCTTTAATAAGTCTATTCAACTATTATATATTATAGATACTCAATTAAACTAAAACTCTTATATATCTTTTCTACTAATAGTCTTTTATTATTAAAGCAGAACCTCAATGTCTATTATGCATATTGAATAAATATTAAAGTTCTGGCTTATTTGATTTTAATAGTTTTAAATTAGTTCTTCCATATTAATCCATTTAAGCTATGCTTTAACTTAGAATTATACTTTTTTCAGAAGATTTTACCTCTTTCATTATAATAATTACTTTAATCTTCAATTTTTTATACATTATTCTTTTTGAAGGTTTAAACTCTCTTAATAGCATTTAAAAATCTAACTTTATCGTATTTTGTGCATTAGAACAATAGACAAGTATAAATAATCTGAAATAAGCTATGAATAAAAGAAAAATGTTAATAGCTGGCTTAGTAATAACTAGATGACTGTAACTTAATGCTTGTCTAATTACTATACGTTTGAATATCTTTGTAATATTTTTAAAAGCTTAAAATAGAAAATCATTGCCTGCAATATTAGAAATTTAAATACAATTTAATATATATTTCTCTTCAATGTACTTTCAACTACTTAGAATTAAGCTAGTAAATACTTTTAATATCACTAGCATTTTTAGAATTTTCTTATATTTTTTCTAAAGTGTATAGAAAGAATTAACTAGATAAACTAATACGAAAATTAAATTTTATAAACATTTAGTGATTTTATCTAAGATCCTAACTATTTTTGTTTCTTCGTATTTTTTGTTTTATAGATGTTAAAAAAGAGATTCCAATTCATTTACAGTTAATGAAAATAAAGCTAATTTATTTAATTTAGATTCTAAGGTTAAAGTTTAAACCTTTCAGTTAAATAGGGATTTTCTTAAGCTTTTAAATAGACCAATTATCAAGAAATTAAATTATCTTATATTTAAACTACATTAGAGAAACTAATTAAAGCTCTTATGGTGTAATGGCGAGCACCTTGGACTCTAAATCCAATGATCTGAGTTCGAATCTCAGTAAGAGCATTTTAAGCAAAATTTTAAAATAACCATTTTAGATAAGTAAGTGCTTGTTAAACTCTTATTATGATTAATTACGAAAGCATTATCACTAAATACTAATTAGTTATTTTACAAATATTCAATTATTATAAAGCTTAGTATTTCTCTAGGTTTACTTAGCTATTAATTATTTTAAAGTTCAAGTTTATCGTTTAAGTCCAATATCAAATTTCAGTGGATTTCTATAATTAAAAATTAATGTGAGTAATAAGGATATTTTGAATGAAGATAATGATAGTGTATTTATTAAATCTTTTCTTAGCAAGTATATAGAAGCATCAAGGAACATATTTCATAAGATTTAATTATTATTAATGAATTATAAAGAAGACATCACTGCAACATCAAAGAGATGAAAATTTCTTCTTATTCTATTTTAGAGTTTATTTCTATAATTTATATAAAAGATAGAGACACTAGAGAATATCAAAAGCAAAATCTCATATTAAGCTACTATAAGTTATTTAAGAAATATTAACCATGTAGATGCTTAATATCACTTATGAAGACTTAATTATGAAACTAAGAAAATAATAAATATCTTAATATGATTTAGTAAATAAGTACAGTTCTATAATCAAATAGCTTTTGAAATATTTTTTAAGCAAGTAGTTACTTACAACATTCGAAAGCTTTATTTATAGTTATTTTTTATCTTAACTGATCTCTGGAAAACTATTTAAAGGATTTTATAATAATACGCTCTAATTCTAATATTAGAGCTATTAACTTCTCTTTTCTTAAGATTTATCCTAATTTTTCTCTAGTTAGAAAGTAAAGAAAAATATAGAATAGGAATTTAATTTCTCTCTTATCTATTCATAGCTGCAAACTAAGCATGATATTATTATACAAAGCTGAACTGAATCTTAGATATCAAACTGATATTATTTTCTTATTGAATTAACTAAATCAGTATACTTATGTTTCAAGCTCTTATTATAGAATCATATCTGTTATAGTTATCTTCTTTATGCTATTATATTTGCATTCTCTACTAGATAAATAGATTATTTTATAAAATTTAATGCAACTAATAGCTAAAAGATATTAAGCTTCTACCTATAGCTCAGTGAATATTTATAGCTAATATCAAATTTAACTTCTATTTTCCGCTTGAAAAATATTTATTAGCCAATATTTGGAAAGATAGAATATGTTTAGTTATACTTATTAAAGAAAAACTTAAAATTGATGTTAATTAATTGCTCTGCTTGGTAGATAATTGGGCAAAATTTTGATTATGAATACAAACATCAACACAGCTACTCCTACGAACCATTCTTAAGTTAGCATTTTATACCTGTTATACTAGCTAAACATCTTTTATGCTGCATCTGGTTACTCTTAATTTTTAAATTCACTTGTTGAGATTTTATTTTCCTACTAATGTTGTTCTTGAATTTATAAGTTTTTGCGTATAGAATTATTTACTTTTTTTTTCAAACCTTGATTAATAGACTGCCTTTTTCCTAAAGTTTCTTCTGATTTATTAGTTTAATACAGATTATGGGACGAAAGGCAAAATGATTATTGCTTGAGTTAAACTTTTCTTTTTTTGAGCAACGGACTTAGCTTTAAATTCAATTTAGGCGTTTACATTAATCTCTCTTTTTCAATAAGCTGCGCATTTCTGTGCCTCCTTACTTTTTCCAAATCAATTTTAAAAAAATTAAAGCTTTTACGTTCTTTCTTTACTTATCCATCATCTTGAATTTAAACAAGCTTGGTCTTCTTTTATGCAGATTATGGAGTTTCTTTTGTATCCATACTTTTAAGTTAATTTATTAATAAGATTTAAATTATGAGTAAATCAGTATTTCAATCATGGATACATAAGCTAAATATTCTTTTAAGCCTTCCTTTAAAACAACTTTCTTTATTCATTTTCTTGAAAAATACATTTTTTATCTTCTTAAGTATATATGATGATTTTATGCTCAATTCAATGATGCATTTGTGAGGTATTAATCTTAAAGTTGATATAAAGAAGTGCATTAATCTATAAAGCTATCATTAGATAACTAGGCTTTATTTCTAAATATAAGAGTACTAGAAATAATAAATTTAGTAGATGTAATACTCTTGCTTATGTTTAAGTTATGAAAGGTTTAAAGGAGATAAAATAAAAGGATTTATTTATTTGGGTGTTACTTGTAAATTATTAATTGAATATGTATCTTAATTTTTATCCAGCTCCTATAATTCTAATTGAGCAATGGCTCAGGAGACAGAATATAAAGCAATATTATAATTCTTTATTTAAGATTTATTATTAATAAATCCTTTATCTCCAAGAAGTTATGTATACACTTAATAGCCATAAATTCCGTTGAAAAGCTGAGTATTTCTAAAGTTTATTTCAATAGATATTAATTATGATAAATCTATTACTTAGAAAATAAATGTTTATAGCAAGGCAAGTTAATCATATAATATTTAAGAATTTATTACTCTAATCACTTTAGATCATTACTGTATGTCTTAAGTTTACATATCTATGCTATCTCATTTAATTAGTTTCATTGCTATATTCAAATCTTAAGGATATAAGTAATTAAAATTAAATCTTATAACTAGCTTTAAGCTATATCAATAGTAGAATACTCCTATATCTCAAGGCTAAGAGGTTTGCTTATATAAATCTTACTAAATAGACTGAAAATGTATAAATGATACTCAAAAGTATTTTTGAGATACTTTTTTGAAGAATTTGAAGGGAATAGATAATTTCAAATGAAGCATTTCATTATTTATTTCTAAGGCTATTCTTAATTAAAAAGCTTATAGTTGTAGATCTTTCTGCTAAAAGAAAATAATTAAAAGAAATGCTAAAAGATTAGGAAAAAGGGCTTTAAAAAGAATAAGAAATCAGATATTAAATAAAAGAATAAATATAAAGCATCTATTAGTTGAGTATCGCTTCAGAGATTCCATAATTATTGGCTAAAGTTAAATAGAAATTAACTTATTTTTTATAAGCCATACATTTTCTAAATTCAAGGTAGCTTAGAGCTAAAAAATTTCATAAGAAGTAACTAAATTAAAATTTATAATAGACCTGAAAATAATATATAGACATAAGCAAAAAAGGAATTAAAAATTCATTCATGGATAAATCAAATTGCTACTCTTAAAATTTTAGTGTTTATGATTTAAGAAAAAATTCTATTTACGCCTTAAAGTTAAAAAGATAAAATCTCTTGTTCAACTCTAAGATTACTTAACTGTTAAACTTCTCTTTTTTTGCTTATTAGTCAATTAGAGAGGTAGATCTTAACATGCCTAATAAAGTTTTTACTAAATATAAGTTCATGCTGAAAATACTTTAAAAAGATATCAAGGAATTTAAGATTTTTGTTAAGATTTTCATTTGCAACTAAAATTTCCTTTATTGCTCTTCAACTTAATGAATAATCAAAAAAACTTTCCAAGCTCTAAAAATGAAAAAAAAAATATTTTCAAAGCAGAAGATTCAAGGATGCAAAAAAAGCAAAGCTAAAGATTTAGCAATAGCAGAGAATGTACTTAATATTAAAATAATTTAGGATAGAAATAATAAAAATTAGTTTTTTTAGCTATTTTCAAAATGCTTTTTTCATTTGTTTAAGCTTGGATCAAAAATAAAAGAAGAAAATAATTTGCTTTTATAGATAGTATAAACAGAACGAAGGTAAATATAGGAATTATCCTTTCAAATTTAGTTATAAATAATTCTATCTTCTGTATTTAAAAGAAATTAATCTGAATACATATAATCTCAATTAAAACAATAAGGAGTTCTAGGATATTAAATTAAAAGAATATCAATAGCTAGCTATTTATTTAACTTGATTCATGTTTCCTAGATTTTCTTATTATTTCCTTTTTGTAGGTAATGATATAATATCTTATTTTATTTTTATTAATAATCTAAGTCTTAGCAAGATAGAGGTTAGCAATAAGATAAAATTATTTTTGCTGAAGTTTTTATTTAGGTTCCCTTTTATTTTGAATTAGTTAGATAAAACCAATAATCTTGGAAATAATCAATCTCAACAACTACCTATTTTTAAATCCTTAAAATTATAAATCAGCAAAGTTGATTTATATTTTATTTCACCTCCTTGAGCTATTATAATTTTTCTTAAAGCATCATAAAGCACAAATTAAAGTTTCATAGAGTAATTTAAATAAAAATAACACTCTATATCTTATAAGCAAGCTAAACTAAAGACTTTTATCTACTTTAGGTTTTTATTTTTAAAGTCTTTAATAAAATTAAATAGTCTAACAATAGTTAAAAAGTATATAGCAAAATAGAACTATTAAAGTAACTTATTAATTAAAAGAAGATTAATTATCATATGTTGGTGGGTAGTTAACTTCAACTATATTAAATTGCTTCTTTTTTAATAAAAGTTTAGTTAAATAAACTAAATAAGATATATATGATAGGCACTTTAGTCTATTCAGTGTATGTAATTTAATGAAAAGCGATTACCAATTTATTTAATATAAATATTTATATACTCAAATTTACTAAAAAGATATCAAAGAGATAAATACAAGCAAACAAGCTTTTTAAATTCTTGGTATTAATAAATATAGTAAGTTATTCTGCTTCATTAGTTAAGGAAATAGCTTTTACAAGTAATTTGAATGTGTCATATATTAACTAATAATTTAAATAAACTTGTGTATTCTAAGCTTTTACATACATTTTAATACAATTTTAACATCATATATACCTTTGAATTAGAGAATTTCTTTTATTTTTTATCTTATTAAATTAAATGTTTTAGATTTGTATTTTAAGTTTATTGTAAAAAAAGTTATCATATACACAATATTTAATGGGTCTATTTAAATAATAAGCACAATCCCTTTATTTATAGCCATAAACTCAAAGTAATACAAAGCTCATACTAAAAAAGGTTAGTTGCTTCAACTAAGTGAGAGTAATTATAAGATATATCTTATATTGAAAATTTATTTGCTTTACGCTAATAAAAAGTCTCCATATCCCTTTTTAATAGTTTAAGGATTTAAATTTATTGATTTTAGCATAAGTATATTCAATATTTTGATTTGTTTAGGTATTTTAAATAAATAATAACTCACCAATCATTAATATAAAATTTATTTTGGAAGTTTTTTAAATTATTATAGACATAGCTTAGCTAACAAATTTCAAAAGAGAGATAATTTTTAGTTATGGAGAGCATAAAAGAAACTTATTATAGTAATTTTATAAAGGAGATTTATAGATTCTTAACTTGTAAAATAGACCTATAGAAAATAACGATAAAATAGGCAAATATATCTGTTTAAATTATTTTACATAGAGAGAATATGATACAAAAGGATAAAACAACTCTTTTAAACCTAAACTTTAATAAATTTAAGAATTAAAGAATGATATTTGAAATTTAATCCTTTTGTATTAGCTTATACAATTTTTCTTTTAATTTAAACTTATAAAAATTCTTATATATAAATTAAGAGTATGCAGTTATTTCTTGAATAAATGACTATGAAATATTGGTGCAATTGTTTGAAAAAAAGACTCTTAAAAGTTTATAAATTGACTTAGAAAAAAGTATCTAATGTTTTAAAATGTATAAGCAGCACTTTGGAATCTAAATCTAATAATTTGAGTTGGAATTTAATAAGAGTAATTTATTTAAAATTTAGATTTATATATATCATTTCTAATAGCTTATCTAGAATTTAAATAAATTCAATTTTATTAAAGAATTTAATTTACCTTATTGAAATAGCTCGGATCTAGCAACAAAAAGCATTGCCTTATTTATTAGTTCTACTAATAACTTACAAATAATGTATAAAGAAAAATCTTAGAAGTTAATACTTAACTATGCTTCTCTAATAATGAAGCATTATATTATATTATAAATCTAAATTAGATAATCATATTCAAACTAAATTTTTAACAGTTATCTTAGAAATCTCAAAACACTTAATAAAATCTCTGTATATAGTTAGTATTTAGATATTTTCTTAATGAGGTAGGAAAAAGAATTAATTAAAATAAAATTTTTAATAATATGGAAATTGAAAATTTTCAGGTAAATAGCTAGCTAATTTATTAAATATATACTTCAATCAATTATTTAGATATAAAAAAAAGGAAAATTGTAGAACTTAAAATGTTCGAAAAGCCTTAAAGTTACGATTTAATTTAGCTAAAATCTAAATAAGAATTAATAGCATTTGGCAAAGATTTTAAAGAGACTTGATTTTAAAAAATATAAATGTGTGCTTTTAGTTCTTTTAAGAATATAAGTAAATTAAATATTTTAAAAGCTAACAAAGAGAGTTTATCTCTATAAGAGTTATAAAGTTAGCCTTTTTCTTTTAAAATGTTGCCACTAAGTCATTTCTATTAATGAAGGAGAGCTTAAAAAATAAAATTAATTTTGACTTAAGATATAGAATATGCTTACTAACTAAACATGGGCCAATCTTGCCTAAAAAAATTGGAAAATAAAAATTTCATGTAGCTTGGTTAATTATTAGTGTAACTCTACTGAATAAATCTATGAAAGATAAAATCTTATACCAACTTTAACATATCAATTATAAAATCAGAAGTTAAGAATAAAAATAGTGCTTCTTTCGATTTAATATTTAAATAGATAAGACTCTTAACTAAGTCTTTCATATGATTTTTCAATTATTAGATATTACATTCTGCCAAGGAAATTATGCAATCCATAAAGATGCTAGAAATAGGAAAATCTCAACTATTTAAAAATTTCGATATTAAAATTTAAGCTTATAAGATAATTACATCTTCTAAGCAAAATGTATAAGAACATTTAAATACATACTCGAAAGTTAATTTAGAACAAATTATCAAAGACTTTATAATATATTATAAAGTCTTATATAAGGAATAAGGTTAGTACTTGATATCTATAAGCATAAAATATTGATGTGATTTTAATCCAAATTTTAAAACGATGAAGCATTTATTATAGAAAAATTAAAAATAATAGCTATGATAAATTGATTAGAATTGAAAGAGATCATTATTTGCATAATTAATAATATAAAAAAGATATTTAATATCAAAGTATTAGCTATTCTCAACAATCTCAATAACACTTTAATTTACTGATTTTATTATTGAAATTTTTTTAAATAATAAGTAGAATTTTTTTATATTTTCCTGTTAACAATTATTGCTAGTAAAAGTTTGATTTTTCTCTTTAAAAAGTTTTCTATTTATAAAAGAATTTCTCGTCTTATTTATAAATATTTTATTTTGCTGCAGGTTACATTTAATATAAATACTTATTTTAAGCCAAAATTTCTATCAGCTATATCAAAAGTTTTTTTCGTAAAAATAGGAAAGAGCTATATATTTATTTCTTTAATTAATTTTAATTTCTATTTTTAAAAAGTGAAATATAGCATGTTTACTTTGACAAATTTTAAGTTTGATACATGTCACATAAAATAAATTAATTATTGGAATTTAAGATTTTAATTCAATTTAAGTTGTAATTTATTTTCTATTTTCCTTAGTATTTTATCTTTTCTATTAAGAGTCTAAAATCCTTAGTTTAATAAAGTTTATTAAAAATTGTAAAATTAAGCAAGAACCTTAAAATTGCTAGAAAACCTTCAAAAATAAATTAAAATTTACGACATGAAATTTTAAATTATCTTTTTAGTCTGCCAATTTTATGATAAACTTTAAGATATATTCTCTTTGTTAGTTAAAAGGTTTGCTCATTTTATTGAATCGGAGATATTTATTATTTAATTTATTAGAATTTTAACTTAAAAATCTTAAGTCATTAAATAATATAAAATAATCATTCCAATTTATTAAGCTAGGAAAATTTTATGTATTTCAAATTTAATAAAAGTTAGGAAAAAGAAAAATTAGGTGCCATTAAGAAATTATCTTCCCTTATTTCGTGACCAGATTGAATATTTTATCTTTTAGGATTTAAACTTGAATATTTACTTTTGCATTATTTTTTATTATTTTCTACCTTTTAAAATTAATCTATCTATATCCAGTTATTCTACTTTTTTATTTTCAACTTTAGATTATATTTTCAATTTCATTTTTATAGACAAAATTTCTATTTTTATTTATAGATAGAACTTATTCAAAAAATGACTTAAAAATACCGAATAAATTTTAATTTATTCATCATAACTATTTTTCGTAAAATGTTTAAATATAATTGATATAAAACTGGGCAAATTGCTTTAAAAACTTTTATTTTTCATTTAATAAATTCTAGTTTTCGTTGCCCTAATACCTTTAATAGCATAAATATTCTCTAAATTTAATTTATTCTAACTTCACTTTTTTGGTTCAATTCTAATTTAAGAAATTTAACTCAAACTCTTATATTTGAACTTTGATTTAGATATTTATCATTTTTAATATTTTTTGATTTTCTTGTTTTTTTCGTTCAACCTTAGTTTCTAAAGATTTTTTAAGGATATGATAAAAATAAAGATTTAACTAAGTTTCAAATATAAAGTTGATTTATTTTTAATCTCTTTCTTTATATGATAAATTCTTTTTGACATTTATCCTCTACATATAATTATCTTCTTTTATACTCCCAACAAAATTTAGATTTTTTTATTTTTTTCATCAATAAAAATTTTCTACTTTATAAAATATTTCTGACTAAAGATAGATAAAAACTATTTACTTTCCAACAATTTTTTTAGATTTCTTTTTTAGCAGGAAATAAACTAATTTACTAGTAAATTTAATTATTTATTTTTGGGACTGTTTTGCAAGAATTTTATGTGTCTTTTTATACTAATAAACTCTAGATAAATTTTTATTTAAGTTTTAATTTAATGAAAAATACACTTTCGTTTATTCTACCTTAATACCTATTTATTAATTTTATCAATAGTCTCCCGATTCCTTGCTCTATTACCTGATTGAAGAATGTGCGTATTGATCTTATAAACTATGCTTAAAAGAAAAAGAATGAAGTTTTTTTATTTTATATGCTGGGTCTTTTATTATTATAATCTAACACTTTTGAAGAAGAAAATTTAAAATATAAAGTGATAGAAATAAAGTTAAAGAATTGATTCTACTTAACTTTAAGTATAAATAAAGCAAGATTCTGATTTAATAAATTTGGGAGAAAACTTCGTATAAATATCAGGTAATAGTTTAACAAAGATTATCTTTAAGAAAGGAAGAAATTCAGTTAAAAATCAATTTATAAATAAATATAAGCTCAGATTATTATTTAAGATCTATTAATACCTTTCTTTAATTTTTCTCTTTTTAGCAAGATATTTCCCTTCCCCTGCCTCAAAAAATTATAATATAAAAATTTAGTTATAAAGAAACTTCCATTTAAATTTTAAGAAAATAATCCATGTTCTTAAACCTATGTGTATTTATATAAATTTATGAAGATTTTATTATTTATTAGTCTTTTAGCATTAGCTTAAATTAAAAGTTGTTGCTTATAGATCTATTTTTTAGAAATTATATAAGGAAATCAGACAACGTTTTATAATGCTAAAAATTTAAAATATTTACTATTTTTCCCCCAAAAATATAACTTAAGCTGTGATTATTTTACTTAAATAGCTTTTTCTCTAAATCTTCACATGTATTCAAACTTTTGCATCAAAAAAATAATTTTAAATTAAAGTTTTCATATCTACTGAATTTTTAAATGATATCTAGCTTTTATTGTAAATTAGCTAAATTTATAAGTATTTTCAACTTAAATAAAAAATGAAATATAAGTTTATCAAGTAGACTAAATTATACTATTATATACATCTAACTATCTTATATTAAAAGTTGTAGCTCTTTATAAACTTATTGTCCATATTACTGAGAATTTATTCAAGCTGAGTATTATAAAATATCTTCATTTAACTTTAAAAATAGAAATTCTAGATAATTATCAGTTAAATTATACTTTGATAATAAAGCCCAATGCTTCGTAAAATTTAAAAACTTAAAGACCTAAATTAATATCGAAAATTTGAAGAGAAGTTAGTTTTACATTCATTTGATTCAAATAAAGAAAAATAGCTGAATGAAGATTTATTTTAATAAGCTTCCTAAGTTAAAAATAACTTTTTTAATATTAAAATAACCCTTTTAATATCTATATTCCCATATTCTGATATTATAGCTTTAAAGTTTAATAAATAGGATTAATAAAAATAAAAATTTTTGAAATTAACTCTCTATTATATAAAGAGTTAGGTATTGATTTTAAATTATTTTATATGATAAAATTAAATCTCTAGAAAAGAGAAAATGTTAAAGGGATTAAGCATCAAAGCACTATATAATTCCTTTTTCATTTATAAAAATTGATTATAATACAATTAAAAAAGTAATAAGAGCTAGACCTTAAAAAATAAATTTAATTTCTCTATAATTCTAGTTTAGTAAAGCTTAAATTAAATAATCATGATAACTAAAACTTTATCTATTTGTTGCATTACTCAGAAACATTTTGCTAAAACTAACTTTAGTGAAAATTAATAAACAATTATAATTTTTAGTGTACAAAAATAAAATAATCTTTATAGCAAGGATATTATAATTATCATCTAAAGTTTACATTTAAAAAATGAAATAAATGCGTGGATGGAATCTCGATTTTAAGAAAGTACTTAAGATATAATTTAAAAGATCGTTTAACTGCTAAATTGACGTATTTTATTTTAGTTTTTTCTAAATTAACTTGACTTAAAATTGATAATTGACTGCTATTTAAAATATTAAATCAATTTAAATTTCAGTAAATGAAACAAAAGGTTAACTTAAATTTATTTATTCTTTTAATACATTTTCATAATTTTAAATGGAAAGCTGCTGCAAGCCTGAAGGTGGAAAATAGAAGAAAGGCAGGAAATATACTAAGGTAGAATGAACGAAGGAAGAAGATGAATTGTTGGAAGTATTTGTAGTTGAATAATAGCATATAAAAATAAACTGGTGCGAGATTGCTAGAATTTTGAATGAATAATACCATAAAAATGAAGTTAGAATAGGAAGATAGTGCTAGAAAAGATGAATCTAAACTTTACAGCCTCTAAAAACCCTCTCTTGAAATTAAGAAAATGATAGATAATTAATAATCATCTGATAGAAGCATAGATATTTCTCTGATAAACTCTTTATCGAATGTATTATGGCTTTTCCTGATTATAGTAAAAGCCAAATTCAAGTTAAGTTGAGAGATTTGTTAAATAGTATGAAAAGTGAAAAGAAAAAATTAAAATAAAAATAGAAGGAAAATTAATAAAATCTTTAGGAATAATAATAAAATCAGGAAGAAATTAAATAAGAAGAAGTGGAAGCATTTCCAAAGAAATAGAGAAAAGTAAATGACTTAGGCTATTTATGCTCCTCACTAAGTAAGTCATGAAGTCTACATTTTTAAAATTATTGGATATATTAAATTTAAATTAAAAAGAAAATTAGAAGCTCTTTCTAAACTCTATGTCTTTATCAAATTTCAACATATTTTGATCTAAAGACTAGCATACTAATATAAATTTGATCATGAACAAAATTAATAGAAATTAATTTAAACATGTAAATCTAAAAACTAAAGTAAAATAAAGATTTAAAGCTATAACCATAATATACAATTATATAAGGATGTAAAATTTAAATATACTTTGACTTATTGCTTAGTTTATTAATAAATAAATTTTTTAACTCTTAGTTAAAATTCTTCACTAAATCCATTTATATTAATAAGCCAATTGATAATAGCTTTAAAACCTTATAAAAATTTTATAATTAGACACTATTATCTTATAATATCATTTATATGTTTCAAAGTTGATGGTTTTTTCATTCGCTGGAAAAAAGAAAATACTGGATAATAATTTAACGTATTATCTATCTATCTATCTTGGGATAATTAAATTATTTCGTATATTAAGAGTTATAGTTATAAACTTTAAGGTTTATATGATATTTTACATATACCCTCGGAGTATGAAAAATTAAGTTAGATCAAATTTATTTTATGTTGAAATTATCTGAGTTTTCTAAGATTAAAAGAAAGATAAATTTATTTGTATTTATACATCTATCAAAGAAATAATTAATAGTGCTTATAAAAAAATACTTGTTGTTTTTTTGTTTGGGTTTTATTCCAAAGCTAAATTTTTATATTCATCTCTCAAGATTTATAAATTATCATGATAAATAAAACAAAATCTTTAGATGAATAATGTATAAAATCCAATTCATAAAAACTTAGCAATTTTAAGAATTTTTGAAAGCATTTAATATAGATAAAATAAAATAGAATAAAGTTAGAATTAGAATAAAAATAGGAGCTAATTAATGCCTTAGCAATCCAGAGATCTAATATTAATTAAATCTAGCTTGGACATCATTCAATAACAATAATATTCTGATTTTGAGAATTGAATCAGAGCAAAATAAAAATTATTAGAGAATATAGTTGTCGATAGAACCGCTAAAGAGTATCATAGAGTTTATATAATTTCTGTTTATAAATAAAATCCTTTAGCTTATATTTTACAGATATATTTAGGAGTTGAGCATTATATAGTACAAGTATATTCCTTTTATTTTTCCTTTTCTAAAATATGTAAATTAAAAGGCTAATCTTTAAGTAAAAAATTTAATAAGAAATGCTATCTAAATAAATTTATGAAATGAGGTTAAAAGATTCAAATGAAATAAAAAATAATTACTGAATAATTGATAAAGCAAATTAAATTAAATCATCAAGTTTTATAAACTTTAAACATCAAATTTATTAATAAAAAATAGACTATTTCTTTCAGAAACTTTAAATTTTATTTAAAATAAGTTTTAGGAGATATTAATTCTTCAGTTATAAAACAATCATATGTCATTATCTGATTGATTTTAAAGCGTTATCTTAATTAAACTTAAAAAAAATCTTTTTATTAATTATATTATCTTATACCTCTAAATCCTAGTTTTATAATCTCATGTCTTATAAACTTCATTATAATCATAAAATAATTTTACATAATTTTTATTTATTTTAGCAAAATAACTTTTTATCAGTCTTTTTTAAGAAATGGTTATATTTTAAATAAAAACTAAAAAATCAATTTATGAAAATAGTTAGGAAACAATTTTAATGTTCCTCTTTATAATTTGCTTAACTAATTTAATAGATCATAATACATTTAGCGTCTTGATCTATTACCTAATTTATTATCATTCAAAATTAAAAAAACGTTATAAAATATTTCTTAAGCATAGAATCTTTTAAAGGAATATTATTCAAAATAATTTTAAGTTTTCTACTAAATTTTCTTATTTTTCATCTTGATTAAGATTAAAAATATAATTGCATGTGTTTTCTTGATACCTTTAAGTCTATATTAAAAAATAATTAAGTTTTATTTAGTTTTGTTTCAAATAAATAAGAAACTTATAGCTAATTATTTGAATCTGATTATTAATATAATACATCATTGAATATTATTAGGTTTTTTAAATAAGATTTGGTTTACATATTTTACGAAAGAAAGTTAAGAAAATATCATTGTTCAAAACCTATATCGCTTTATACTAAACTATTTATAAAACCCTTGCTTGATTTAGTCATATTTACAAAGAATGTCTTCAATTAAGAGTTAATATTTACAGTCTTCTTTCTATTAATTTTAATTATCTCTTTTTCAAAATTTTTCTAGCTATATCATATTTATAGAAAAATGTTTAGGTAATTATATATAAAAGTTAAAGAGGTTAAAATTTTTAATTTGCTTAACTTGAATGAATTATACGCTCTTAATTCGTGAGTGAAGATTAGAAAATCGAATATAAATATTAGATTAAGATTTAAGTTTTGAATTTTTAAATAAGTCATTGAGATATACCTTAAATTAAAATTTTAAACTGGATAATTATATAAAATTCTTTATATCTTAGTTATGAAGCTTATAAAAGTTTAAAACTATTTTCGGTTTATTTAGTTACGAAAAAGTTTAGCTCATAAGCAAGAAAATTTAATTAGTGCTTTTCTTAATGAATCAAAATAATCTAACTACAAATTTTAGAGTACATAACTATATCAGATAAAGTGAAACAAACTCAGATTAAATAATTTAAAGCTAATGATAATTAAAAATTTAAGAATTATTTCACCATTTTTCGTTCTTCGACTGAATTTTTATTATTTTATAAAGCTTAATAATTTCATAAAGTGTAAAATTTGACTATTTCCTTAATTTTTTATCTTAAATCACTTAAATTTTACTCTAAAATTTTTTATTAATAATTAAATTAAATTTCTCATTTTGAACTTCAGGTATTTAATGTCAAACAGTCTAAAAGAATTTAAATGAGATGAAAAATAATAAGCAAATGAAATGGGTTTGAATAATTCTTTTTCAAGTAAAAATTAGCTATAATTTAGAAAATTTAAGGTTCTATAGTTAGATAATTAAATAAAATAGATTACTATTAAGGAATATCAATTTATCTATATTTTATAAAATAAGATCCTTAGCTGATATGTATTAGTTCTCTTATTTGTATAACTTAATTAAAAGTAAGAAACTATTTAAACTTTCTATTAATACATATATTTAGTTAATTCTGCTTTGCTTACTTTATTTCATTTATTCTATTATTCAGTTTATTTTATCTTGGGCTTCTTCTCAATTTATTCAGTATTAAAGTCTAATTCTATATTAATTTAGAAAGATTTTAATCCTATTTTGTCTGCAAAATTGATAATAAATCTAGACTCATGTAGCTATTACCAAGATAAGCTTATTTAACTTCTATGTTATTTCTGCTTTATTTAAGATGATTATCATTTATTCTCCAAAATAATTTAAAATAAAAAGATATTATTCGTTCAATTGTGATGCTTGATTTATAAAAGGAATGAGAAAGTTGGTTTAATAAATAAAAAATATTTTAAGATATATTTGTTTATTAATTATTCCTTTTTATAAATTAAATTTAATATAATATTTTTATCTAAAATAGCTCAGAAATAATTTCAACTTACCTATTTTTTCTCTAAAAAATCACGCTAGTAGATTTTTACAAACTCAAATAAGTATGTAACTTGAATATATCTCTAGATTTTTATAAATTAAAAATTAAATTTTTTTATATGGCTATGAAAGACATGTGGTATAATAATAAAATATATAAGGTTTATATTTATAGTAACTCTCA
The DNA here is from genome assembly GCA_946699065.1 of Loxodes magnus. Classification (NCBI taxonomy): domain Eukaryota; phylum Ciliophora; class Karyorelictea; order Loxodida; family Loxodidae; genus Loxodes; species Loxodes magnus. Next base: position 744,419 of record CAMPDV010000106.1, read on the forward strand.
CCCCTTATAAGATAAGCTGAAATTTTTATATTATAAGCAAGAAAATCAATTATATCTTTAATTCAGCAATGAGACATTTTATTCAGATAGTTAACTTTTTAAGAGATTTTTCTAGTTTACTATTTTTAAATTATTAAATAACTATACATTTTTTTTTCTGGTCATAATTAAAATTTAATTATCAAAGCTAATAGAGTTACTCTTAATCAAGCTTAAATCAAATGAGATTGAATTTATTTATAATTATATTGAGTAGTTACAAACAGACAATATAGTTCGGTTCTAAAGCTTTATGGATTTCTTTAAATATTAGTTATTTTAATATTGGTAGAAATTTATTAAATAATTCTATTTATAGACTCTCTTAGTCGTAATTTTTTATTTATTATTTTATTAATTTTAAATCTTTAAATTATAAAACTGCAATTATAAATATAATAAAGCCTTTCATATAAAAGGACTATTATAAATCTATCATTCTTTAGTTTCTGGATTTAATCCAATTATCTGAACTTAAAAGTTTATTTATATCTTCCAATTTATTACTTTCTAATTTTAAACTTAGCTTCAAAGCAATATAAAATATGTAAATTATATTTTTCATGTATATTAATTAATTTTTAAGAATAAATCGTAACTTGAAAATAGTTATTATGCTCCTCTAAATATAGGCATATTTTGAATGTGCTTTGATTCTAATGTGCTTGGCTTTCTAAATTTTTATTAATCCTTTTATATATTCTATTTTACATTAGCAAACAAAGTATACCTTTTTTAAGCATAAAGAAATTTAATTAATTAAATAGAATTCATATTATTTAACGTTTTTTATCTTAAAAGTCTATATGTGTATATTCATAATATATAACTAATTTATTTTATAATATTCTAAAGCTATAAGCTTTATTTATTTATATTAGGAAATATATACAAATTCATCATAGCTGCTTATTTATCTCTTTTCTTAATTCATACTTTTCTTCTAAATTTATATTATATTTAACCCATTAGCTAAATTGATAGTATAAAGTTATTAAGTTTATAAAAGTAGGATAATCTGATAACTACATATTTTATTAAGATGTATTTAATAAGCTTCAGTATTAATATAAAATTGTTTTCTCTTTAGTATTATAAATCAGTTTTGAGATTGACCATTTAAAAATTGTTAAGGCTTTTATTTATAAATAAAGTTATTCAGCTCTCATAATAATAGTTATTTTTAAATTTCAATTTGGAGAATTTGATTCTTCTTTAGTAGTTAATAAAATTTATTTAATAATTGTAAACTTTAGAGTTCAGATTAAAATTAATTGACTTATTAAATAGAGTTTTAGTTATCATTAAATCATTATAAAATAGTAGTTATCTTTATTTCTTAAACATTTATTACTTACAATTACATGCTTTTCTAAACTTTTCAGTTCATTTTGATTATCTTTTATATTGGGAGTAGCAGATTTCCAAAATTTTTTAAATTTAAGCTTAATATACTAAGTAAATTAAAATTAAGAGAACTAATGAAAAATTAAAATTTGCTTAAATATATACCTTAGGATAAGTTAGTTTAATGATATTTAACTTTATTTTAAATGAAGGATTTTAGATTATTTCTTATATTATTATTTTCCTTTTTCATTAGACTTTTCTTCAATCTTACACTCAATATATCAAAAGGAGATTTGTATATATTTTGCATATCATAAAGATTATTAATTTTAAATAAATGATTCTTATAACTTAAGGAAGTTGCTTTAATATTTTTAGATAGATTTTGTTTTAGAGATAAATATTCATATATAGATATATTTATAATATACTAACTACTCATTCTTGTAAAATATACTCTTGATTGCTTATCAATCAGTCTTTAGATTTATTCTTTACTAATAATCCATTTACTTTTCTTACCAAACTTCTCTTTATTTAAAAAAGTGGTTTATTTTATTTTTGGTTTCAGAGTAAGCAAAGCTTTCACATTAAAACCAAGGTTATTTAAGGTACTAAGAATGAATAATGCATGAAGAGTATAATACCATAATCAAAGAAAATAGTAAAACTCTTAAGATATTATTATTCATTTTAATGCTTAATATATGAATAGTTACTATTAGATATACAGTTTAAATATATTAACTTACTTATCAATTACAGACCATTTAATTAAAAGAGATTTATCGATATTCTTAGGATTGTTTTATTAAAAATATTCATTTTACTGATTTATATTAATAAATTTCGATATTAATCTATTTAAAAATAAAAGTTAACTTTATATTAATTTCTCTTTTGTTTATGCAAAACTGCTTAAAGATTTTAAATAGAGACTTTTATAAATTAATAGTTTTATTTATGTTTACTTTAACTCCAAAGATTTTGAGATATCTTTTATTTTATTCTAGCTTTCAAATAATTTCATAATAGGCTATCTTATGTATTTTAAATATTTATCTAATAATATTAAAATTAGTGTTTTTACCTTTTATTTAATTATTGCTATTCTTAATAATTTTCTAAGCATATTAAAGCCATACCATATTTTCTTATCTCTTAATAAGAGTGTAAAATGTTTATTATCTATTTAATTTTTTTTCTTATATTTTCATGTTTTTTTCATCATTAACAGACTTTAATTTACTAGAAATGCAAATAATCATATTTACCTAAGTAAATAGTACCTTTTAGAGATTTTTCCTTATATACTCAGAATTTTTTATTTATCTACTTTGAATACTTTTATAAAGTTAGTTCACTGTATAATCAGCTGATTCTTTTTATAAACTATCAAATTCCTATACTTACGCTAAAATTTTAAGTTAAAAGGCAACAATTTATAAATTGAAGCTTATTATTAGCTATTTAGGCTTTATTTAATTTATTGCTAAACTTCTTGAGTACTTGCAATTAATTTATAATTAACTTACCTTAGCTAGTACTTTGGAAGTAATTAAATCTTTTGATTTTACACTTTCATTTGTCTTTATATGATTTTAAGTCCATTTAAAAGCTTAAAAGTTTATTATTCTACTTCTTAATATAAATATCGTTTTAGATTCTGGATTTTATTCTTTCTGCGGCAAGAAAATCTAATAATTTTAATATAGTTAAATGACTTATGTCAACTAAATATTTATTTAGTACAAAGTCTAGTTTATCTTTTAGCCTATAGAATTTTATATTGTTGCTTCGTTTTGATAGATTTAAATATTTCTTATCCTTTTGCGTTATAATTTGAGATCGTTAATTCCTTTCTTAGTCATACTAAAGTCATTTACTTTTACTAAATAATTTACGTTTTTAATTTTAAAAGCTTATATAACAGAATCCTAAGTAGACTTTTATTTAATTCTTTCATTTAGTTTACTTCTAATAGATCTATCACTTCTTAACATCTTGTCCCAGTTATCTTGTTTGAGTCTTAACCAATAAGTTTTAGATCCAAAAATTTATATTCTTTCCTTATTTTGTCTTTAAACTTTGAATTTAGATTGAATTATTACATTGGGATCGCAACTATTCTTAAAAATTAAATTTATGAAAAATGTATTTATAATAAAGGATTCAATTCAGAAGGATTTTACAATTGAAGCTCAATTAACATCTTATCATCTTAATATCTTATTAATAATAAAGAGAAAAACGCAAAATTAAAAATAGGCTAAAAATCTCTTCCAAATAGCTTAATATAAGGATATCTTTTTTGCACAAATCAGGCCCAATAAGAGGAAAACTCTAACTATATAATATAAAATTATAATATAATTTTATATTCGAATAAACTTAAACCGAATATAATCATTAAGTAGGAAGGATTTTTAATACAATTATTTAAATTTAGGGTGCGAAGTTTCAAGAGATTTTTAATCAATATTTTTAGAAAAATTAAGCAAGGGAAGTGAAAAATATAAAAATAAACTTGCCAGAAAATGATAATCAAAAACTGATTTTTAAGTTAAAAATCATAATCTATCTCCTTTTCTTCTATCTATTATATATAAAAATTAATAAATGAAATAAAATTAAAAAATTAATCTGAGATATGACTAAGAACTAAATCAAACTTAATTAAAAAGAGTTAAAAATCTAGGATAAAACTTAAATAGCAATAATAAAATTGAATAATGATATTGAAAATATTTTGCTATTAATACAAAAAAATAGGAACAAGCTAATTAAGATAATTTTTATTTGATGAATAATCTCTTCTTTTTAAACTGCAAATTTAATAAATTTTTGATTTCTATATTTTAAATTTAAAGATCACTCAACTAAGTCTTCTAAAGTTAAAATTAAAAAAAATTTAGAAAAAATAATAATCTAAAAAAATAAAATTTCGATAAATTGAAAATAAAGCTTTTAATTAAATTAACTAAAGAAAATAACTAAAATATATATAAATATTTATAAATAAAAATGTAAAACTTAAATTAAAATCTAATGACTTTATTTAGATTAATACTTCTATATTACTTGCAAGTAGATTAAATTTTTCACTACATTTAGTATTAAAATATGATAAAAGTAAATTCTTAAAATTATCATAATAAAGCAGAATAAATAATTATTTATAGTAATTAAAGCATGTAAGCATATTTATGCGTTAATTTCAGAATAGTCCGCATTAGGAAAATTTTAGTAAACTAGAAAAAATAAATTAGATATCATTCATTAATTATAAAGAAAAAAAGCTTAATTTAAATTTTTAAATTATAGATAAGAAAAGTAGCTTAATGCTTTGGAGGGATTTTCTTTAGATAAATGTTGATTCTGCAAGATAATTTTAATACAAAAGGAATTAAAATTATTACCATGAAAAGATTGCTTCTTTTAATTATACTTCTAAAAGAAAAAGTCGAAGCTCTTATGGTGTAATGGCGAGCACCTTGGACTCTAAATCCAATGATCTGAGTTCGAATCTCAGTAAGAGCATTTTTATAAATTTATTTAATATCAATATTATAATATTAAGCAATATTTTTAAGATTTAATTTTAATTGATATAAGTTAGTAATTTATGAGTATTATAAAATTTATGCTTTTTAAGGTTTTTAGAAGTTATTATTTTAGTAAAACTACTATATTTAAATTTCAGAATCTTAAATACATTTCTTGTCTAATAATCAAATCTTTCATCTATCATTAATTTCAATTACATAAATTATCAAAAAGGAATTAATTTTAAATAACATGCCCAATAATTATTTAACTAAGCAAGATTATTTATATTCTTTATGAAATGATACTTAGTAAAACAGATTTAAAAGATATCAATTAATAAAACAATAAAAGGAATGCTTAGATATTAATTTATATGTTTTTTCTCTAACTTAATATTTAATATTCTTAAATTTTAAGCTAGAAGTTATATTTCTTAATGGTTTATTTTAGGAAGGATAGAAAAGAATTAAAGAAAAATCTAAAATATATCAATCTAGGACTACAATTAAAAATAAGCAAGCAATAAAGCTATTTAAAATAAATAGAACTAGCAAATAAACATTAAAAGAGTAATAACTTCTTTATTTTATATTATAAATAGTTATACTTTAGAGTTTTTTAATTTAAAAGTCTGACTTATTGAATAAATTTCTGAGATAGTTAAGCTAATTTATAAAATAATGATTTAATATAGAAAATTAAAAATAAGCTAAAATAAAAGTAATTATTAGCGCTTTTAGCATTATTAGAGAACATATAATAGAAAAATACATTAAATTAGAATATCATTAATTTTACATTTAATTAATTTTAATTATCAATCATCTAAATTTTTTATTCTATTATTGTCTCTTCTTTACAACTTCACCTTTTTTTCTTACTTCCAGGGAATTCTAATTTAAATTATTAAATATTATAAATTTTTGGAAAAGAATTGCTTAATTAAGACGTAAAAAAAGAAATTTTTTAATTAAAAATTAAGAATTTTAGCTATAAATGTATATAATATTTAATAATTAATATAGACTATATTAATTATTACTTCATTGAACCACTTTCAATTTACTTTTAAGAGATATATAAAAAACTGTATTTTTTTAAATCTTTATTAATTTTAGGAAATATGATTTATCCATTTAACATCCTTATTTTTTCTTGAACTTATTTACATTCAAACTCTTTTTAAAATTTTTTGGAGTTACTTTTTATTAAGTCCTTTATGTATTTAAATGTAATTTAAATTTGTTTGAAATAAGGTGCCAGTTAGCTTTCAATTAAAATAAGCATAAAAGTTAAAATTTTTTATTAAAACCTAGAGTTCTGCCATCAGTTTTAGTTCTTGCTTTTATTTTTATCAAAGATTTTAAGCTAATTTCCCATAATTTTTGATGATAAAATACTTTTATTAAACTTAATAATTACATCTTTATCTGTTCTAAAAAAGCATTATTTGAATAAAACATTCTTAAAGCTCTTTTAAGTTAGTTATACTTAGATATTAAAAATAATTATACAGGTATAGAAAGTAGATAATTAGTAAAATACAATTATATTATATAAAACTTACTCAGATAAAAACTTATAACTAATAAATAACTAAGAAACGTTTATATTCTTTTAAAATCAACCAATCCTTATAATTTAATATTTAAACGTTTGATAGATTAATAGTTATATATAACTCATATTCAATTTTATTTCACTTCTAACTTTAAATTAATTCGTTGTCTTAGAATGTACACTTTTAGTTTTATTATGTAAAACCAGGAGCAACCTAAAAAATATTTATCCTTTCCTTTTTAAATATAGAAATAAATTAATTTTACTTGGATTATAATTTAATATTTAATAGAGGAAGAGAATGACAGCTTTAATAAGAGCTTAGAAGATTATTGATATATTAAATTATTTTTAATACTCTTTTCTATACAAGCTATTGACAATTTTAAGAAAATAATTATTAATAATTTGAATAATTACTTTATAATAATAACTTAATTAAAAGATAGTTATTATTTTTTAATTTCCTTGAAAATTATTTAATTTAATAATCTAAGAAAATTAATGTTTCTATTTAGGATACTAGCATTATACATTAAATATCTTATAGCAATAATTGTTTTCTCAAATTTAAAATCATATTATTTGAACTTGTTAGTCAAGCTGATTTTATCTAATTTTGTGTATTAGATCTCTTCAACTTTAAAACAAATTTCATGAAATTATTCTGCCAAATTTATATTGTATACATTGATAAAAATCTTTTAAAGTACTTTTCTATTTTAAATTTAATAGTTAAATACCCTGAATAATCATATACATTTTTTAGTTCTTTAAATATAAAGACTTTGACCTCTTTAATCTATTTCTCTGAAAATACATTAAAATTGCGAAGTTAATTAATAATAATTTTATAATTTTATTAATTCTAAAAGTTTTCTAAATTTCAAGATTGATTAAAAATTATATTAAGTGAAAATAGAGCAAAATTAAATTTTTGTTTTTTAACTTTAAAGCTAATAAGAATCTCTTATCACATTGATAATTAGAACGGAATTATTAGACATCGTTTTAGTCATAGTTTTAACATTGAAATTTATCTTGGCTTTAAATTAATGATTGCATAAGCATTAATTTATCAAATTTTAAATATCTCTTATACATTTAAAGTTACTATAAGTAAGTTTTTCAAATTAAAGCTAAAAAATATTTATAATTATTAGTATTCATCGAAATTACAATTGTTTTTACTTTTTTGCATATCATTTTGACCTACAATCCTATTTGAAAATTTCTTAGTTCTCTTGAATACAGTTTTTCTTTATCAACTCTAAATTTAATTAAATTGGAAAAATTATTTAATCATTTAAAGTTAAGAATCAGACTATTATCTTTTAACTTATTCTTGAATTTTTATTTGGTTCTTGCGATATAAGCAGCTATATCAATCCGGAAATCAAAAAGTGTTTGGGTTCTCTATAATAGATGAAAAGTATAAAATAAAGAGTTTATATTTAAAGTACCTAATATAGTTTATATAAGACTGGCTGTATCTTTAATAACTACCTAAATGGTACTAATTTATTGAAGATGCTTACTATTCAATTATAAAATATCAAACTAAGCTTCTCTTTATTATCTTCAAACTTTTATTTTCTAGTTTAATTGAAACTTATGTCTCGTATCGTATTCGAACTTTTTTTATAAATGGAAAAATCACCTTAAGTCGAAAACAATCGAAAGTACACTAAAGTTGAATGGAAAGAAGAGGAAGATAACTTAATGGAAAATATAATAGCTAACTACTTCGCTAAAAAGTAAACTGATGCGAAATAGCTAGATAATTTAACTCACTCTATCATAAGTATGAAGTTAGAATAGGAAGATAATGTTAGAAAAGATTTTAAGTACTTGTTCCTCTCAAATCTCTTTCATGAACAACTGTAGACGATATGTTACTTTTAAAGTTTTGGTAAAAGCATTAAAACATTTCTGATAAGTTATTTATAGATTGTGGAATAAAGTTTCCTTAATTCAGTCAAGTGTAAATTTAAGTGAAGCTAATAAATTTACTGAAAGGAAGAAATAACTAGAAATAAGAAGTTGAAGAAAAACAAGAGGGTAAAGAGATAAGAAAGAAGAAAAAGACGAACGATATGAGAAATTTATGTTCATCTCTTAGTAAAGTTTGAGTTAATTTACGATTTTCTTTATTAGACTTAATTATAAAATTGATAAAGCTTCACATAAATTATCACATCAGTTAAATATTAAAGTTCCTAGAATCATAACTGAGTATTTTAAATCTGCTAATAACTAGCTTTCTTCAGCAAAGCATAAGAAAAGTAAGTTTATTAAGAAGAATGCTTATGTATAAAGTAACTGTGTATTTAATGAAAATATATTAGTTAATAATGAGAATATGTTTGCTTAATGAGAAGTCATACAAGAAAATGCTCTAATTTAATGATTTTATATTATAGATATTTTAACTTAAGAGAGTATTATTAAATCTATTAACATGAAATCAATTATTTCTTTCCTTAACTTTTTTATCTTCTTAAATGTATTTTTAGATATTAAATTTATTTCGAAGACTTTAGAATGCAAATGAGTGTATTTAAAGTGTTTTAAGTCGATAAGTTTAGATGTATTTATGATGTATATAAAATAGATATGTTTAACATTATTAAAATAAAGTTAAAGGTATTAAGGTGTGTAAATAAACTTAATGATACTTAAGTTATTAGATATATGAAATTATTTAATAATATAAGATTATCGAGATTTTATCTATCATTATTATATTATTTTATTTTTAAGTTATCTGGTTTGAAGTAAAAGAATTGGAGTTTATAAAAAAGATGAATAAATAGTTATTATATGTATTACAAGGGATGTATATAGTTGATAATGAAACGAGAGAAGGAAAAAGTTATTTCCAACATATCTTAAATTGAGAGTTTTATTGATTACAAGAAAATGAGATTAGAAGAGAGAAGATGTAAATAGATTGAGTAAAATAGATACTTTGTTAATTTAAAGTAGTATAAAGCTAGAAATAGAAGATAATTCTTTGAGATGAAAGATAAGATTGAAAAATTAGAAAAGTTAATAAAAATTAAAAATGAAATTATAAGCAATGATATATTTTATATCTTAAAATTGATTATTTAAACTTTTTTATAAATATCGTTAAGTCAATTTTATTTTTTAACTTAATTAATGATAAATTAAAAAAAATAAAATGATATAAATTTTTTTTAATTTTATTTTTAAATATTTTTTCTTTTTGAATTATTTCTTAAATAATTTTTATTATTAAACTTATTTTTTAGATATATAAATATCTTTTTTTTGAAAATGTTCTTAAATTTTTGCAAATTTATTCATGAAATAATTTTTTCATGTTTTTACATAAAATATTTGCCTCAAAAGTAGATGTAAATATCATTTTAGAATAATTTTCTCAATGAAATAAAAATTATTTTAGAATTCAGATTTTATTTTTAGATTAATTGCATTTAAATATTAAGGTTATAGCTAAATTTGTTAAATTTACTACTTATTTTAAATAAACGTTTACTGTTTATTTTAATTTGAGGCTTCATTTTCTATTTCCATAGGATCTGATTAATTCTGTTAAATCGAAAATGGCGTTTCCTGAATTTATTATTAAATTTAAAGAATTCTTTGTTCCAGTTTGTTTTCTATTTCTTATGATGATTAATATTGTTTCTCAAGCAAAGACGTTATTAATTTTTCTACTTTATCAGTGAGGTATCTATTTTTAAGCATAAACTCTTTTAATGACTTAGATAATATTTCTATTTGAGTTTGTGTCTGAAGTTTTTTTGATTCTATAATAATAATAATAATAGTAAACTAAATGTTAAAAAAATGTTTTGGCATATTCTGGACTTTCAACCAGTTCCTGCCGCCATTTTTTTGACTCGGATGGATACCGCGACCATTTTTTTTATGTGGATGGTTACCACTGATTGCTTTCAAAAGAGCGCATAGGCAGTTTTTATTTGTATATTCCTGTTGGAGTTATCCATAGAAAATTCAATGCTCTTCATGTTCTTTATTATACCTTTTCATTTAATTTTTTTCATTCTCAGCATCTTCTTAATAAGTGGTAATTGGATTGGCAATATCAACATTATTTTTTAATCTTCTTTTGACTAATATGTTTTTTAAATAGCTTATTTTCAATATTTTCTAGTCTTTTAATTAAGTTATTATCATATCTAATTTCTTTCTGTTCTTAAACACTTTATAATGGAGTGAAAGTTTTTTCAATTTCCATCTTTGATGTACGTTAAGATTTTTATTGCGATTACATTCAAAGTTGTTCTTCCGTTATTACCTTGTTTTCTATTAGCTGATTCTTAAGGATTTCCATTTCATTATTTTGCACGTCAATGTTTGTTGTAAGTTCCCGTATTAATAAGTCTTAATTATATATTGTTTCTTCGTATCGGGATATAATTTTTTACATTTGTTCGATCTTTTGTCGTAGTTCCTCTGAAATATCTGATTTAAATTCCTCAGCTTGCAAAGTTCCGATCATTATTTTACCTTATGAGTCGGAACTTGATTCTTCTTATTGTTTTGCTTTTTATCGAAGTACTTAAGCAGCCTTTTTCCGAGCATTTCTTATTTGATTTTTATTTAATCTAATGTTCTGCTCCATCTTTTTTTTTTGTTGATTCTATATTTCCAAGTGGTTAATGTTCGTCATATCAATCATATTTCTCACTTTCACTCATTGTAATTATTTCACTTTTTTGTTTTTTAGAGAATTTTCCTGTTTAAATGTTTTGTTCAAAGTTCTGTTATTTCTTGGAAGCCATTTTATAGTCTATAATAATTCATATTGACTTAGCTCAACTTTTGCTACCTTGCATTTACTTAATTATTAAAATAAACAAAGATTAAACTTACACTAATATGTGAATTTAATTTATATTTAGTCTTGTTAATAGAATAAGCCAGATAGCTTTACCTTATATTTTTAATTTATTTCTCCCTTCTATTTTCAAAGTTAATCTTTATTATTTTACTAATTCATCAAAAGTCGCTGTAAGTGTTAAAAAGCCATATATTAATTTAAAATTAGACTATTTAAATTTAAGAAATTCACTTCAACTAAATAAAAGCAGACAAAGCTACCCATTAAAATAAAATTTAAGTTGTAAACGAAATGAAATAAAGCTTTACCATTATACATTTGACATATGTAAGCAGGGAAATAATTACAATTATATTATATATAATAAAAAGAATGTCGACCGCGTCAGAAAAAAAAGCAGGTAATCTGGTGCAGTGTATACTGCATTGCGAGTAATCTCGCACTAGATGCCACCACGGGGAAGGGTGGATAAGCTCCGTTGAGATATACCTAACTTACCCCGAGGGTTCTCTCTAGCAGTATGAAAGTGTGACTGATGGGCCTTCTAAATAATGACTTAATAATTAATTCTTATTTGGACCTTATTCAAGAAGACTGAAGCATTTGACTCAAGATTTAAGAATAATTTTTAATAAGAAGATTCCACATTTGGAGAAGCTGATATGATTCTTTGTACTTCTAGAATTTTAATAAGAAACATAAGAACATTTTTCTTAATATTAAATATTAATTTTGAAAGAGCTGCACGCCAATGAGGTGCTATGCGCTCTATAATCACTTTTATTTATTTTTAAAAAGTTTTAGAAGCATTAAAGTTAGTTAATATAATCTATTTCCTATGTCATATTTTGAATGAAAAATTAGAACTAAATATATTTGTATATAAGTAATTTAAAGTTATATTAAGATAGTAAATTATCCTTAGAGGTTCATTAAAAGTATTAAGCTATTTATTTTAATAAAGTTAAAGATAAAACTTGTAGTTGGAAGAATAGAATTTTGAAATAAATAAAATAAATTATTATATATAGAAGAAGGTATTTATAACAGAGACAAAAATAAAAGTAAAATTAAGCAAATTATGCTCATTAATTTACTTTTATGAACATTTAAAATAATACATATACTTTAAAAATTATTTCATAAATAAATAATTAATAAATAAATTTGATTATAGAGCGCGTAGCACTCTCGTTGGTGCGCAGCTCTTTAAAAAAATGTTTCATACTGACAAGAATGTTTGTTACTGATAAAATTATCAGATACTGATAAACCTTGTTCAATACTGGTATAATTATTCAGTACTGATAAAAATGTTCAATACTGATATAATTTTAGAATACTCGTAATCTTTAATACTTGTTGGAGGTCCAAGGACATGGCAGGATTGTGTCTCATTGCTTCACCAAATCAGAGGACGACATGTGTCAATTATGGGTACTTAAATTCCCCACCTCTGATGAAGCTCGCAATATTATTTCTTTTTCGTTCCAGAATTAAACTAAACTAAGCCAGTGCTTAAGGTCTAAGAATCTTATGTCTCGAGGCCAAACCAAAGCAGAGGAAGACATAAAGTCGATTATGGGTACTTAACTTCCCCAGCCTCTGATGAAGATGACCTTGTTGTTCACCTTCAAACAACTATGGCGGTTTTAAAAAAATATTATTATATAATACTTAAAACCCTAATATTTAAAAGGAAGAATAATGAAGAAAAAAATTAAAAAAAATCATATTTCAGATTTAAAAACTGGATAGAAAATACTTCAAAGCTATTGGAAGGTTTATAAATGAATTTAATACTTGGGACTGAAATTAAAGAAATATAATTACGCTTTACAAAAGATAAAGTAGCTAATTGGAAATAACTTAGCATTAATAAATGGTTAAGAACTAAAATCATATCAAGAGATTGTTGTATGAAATAATTTATAAGGAATAAAGCATTATAATATTCATTAGTAAAATTGAACATTATATAAACTTTAATTTGGTAAAATTTTTAATTTCAATAAGAATTAATAGCTTTGAAAAGAGATAATGCATCATCATTCTTAAGAGCAGCAAGTTCAAAAAGAACTATTAGTCTCTTAAGTTAATTTTAAAACTAAATAAATATTTTCAAATTTAGAAATGAATTAACTAATTATAAAATTATCTATGTAGTTAATTATCTTTAAGCAACACAAAACAATGCTAAAATTAAAATAATAAGGTCATGAGAAATTTTTATAGGTAAGTTAAACATAAATTGTTTGAAAGTTATATAAATTTTGTATATATAATATAATGAACTAAGATAATCATATGATTTCTCTATATTAGAAGAAATTGCTTTGAAAATATTTGAAAGACTAATAAACTGATTAAAGAATAGAATTATTTCTTTGATAAATTCGCTCTATAAAGTTAACTTACCTTTCGAGGATAAAAAATCATATAACAAAGCATCATTTTATATGCATTAGTGAAGCAAAACAAGCATTTTATGATAATCTTTAGATCCATATATCAAATTAAATATTTTAAGATAATAAAAGAGAAAAACGATGGTTATGCTTATATATTTAAGATAACATGATTATAATAGATAAATCAATCAGTGATATAATTATATTTACATTCTTTACAATTAATAATAACTTAAAAGGAGAATTAAGCTAGAAAAGTATAGAGTATTTATAGTTTCGTTTTCTTATATAAAATATGATCAATTATAAAAGCTAAAATAATAAGAAGCAAGAAAAAGAAAAATCATTAAATTAAGCTAGAATAAATTTATAAGCTTAGATAGAAGTACTAATATTTAGAAAATAAGCAGCTAGATAAATTTAAGCTTAGTGCACTAAAAATATAACTACTAGTTAAAGTTGTATTTTTCTAATAGATGCTTATTATTTGAAAGTCTTGAAGCTATTGCTTCTTATCTTTATATCTAATAACAATCTAAATTTCGAAAATTTTAAATAACTTTTTAATTTAGTTGCTATAATAAAAACAGCTTTAAACTCTATAAAGCTGAATATTATTAACTAATTAATAATATCATAGACTTTGAATTATAATAATTTAGTTAATATAAGGATAGCATGCTTAATTTAATAAGCTTTATGAAGTTCCTTTTTAAGTATAAACTTAATTATATACATTTTAAATTTAATTATTAGGCTAAAAAGTAAATTTAAGCAAAAAGAATATAGAGCTTATTTCATAAATCAATTGAATAAAAGATTTTATAAAGTTAAAAAAGTAAAATATTTTTAATGCATTTGTTGATTAATTAACATTAGTTTGATTGCTTATATCAAATATTCAGAAATTATAAATTTTGCTTAAGACTGTTGACTTATAATCTTTAAAGAATGTAGGCTTGTATGCATATATAAATATAAGATTAAATTAAATTAAATTAAAAATCGTAAAAATTAATATAGTTGATCGCTATTGTTTCACACTTTTCAATTTTTGTTTCAAAACGAGCAACTTAATTTTTCCGGAGTTCTTCTGTATTTAGATATAACAGAAATTAAAATTTTCTAATTTTCCTTATTTTAATGTCTCCTCAAGTTTATTAATCTTTTTGGTTTTTTATTATTTACCAGATTTTTCAAAGAAATATTCAGAAGAATTTTATATTCTTTATTCAATTGAATAAGTCATATTTTTTGTTGTATGCTATGCATATTAAATTAAATGTTTTTTTATTTATAATGTTTATTTTCTTGGTTACTTGTATTACTAATATTTTAAATCAGACACTTTACTTTTCAATCATTATCATTTATCTGTTTAATTAAAAATTCCTTGCTTATTATGAAATCCAGATTCAGGGATTATTATTTTTGGTATGAATACAATTAAAAATATATAAGCTTTTCAATTACTCTGATTTATTCCGTTTATTTATTACAATAATTTTTATTATTTATTTTCAATTTCCAATTTTTAGTTAGTTTTCTATACAATTCCTATTATTTTTCCTTCATTCCTAATTACTAAGAACTCATTTATAAGCCTTAAAATATTTTTATAGCTTTAGATTTATAATTTAGAGATTAGAGAAATGATGTTTAGCTTATTAAGTGCAAAGACTTTAGTTAAATAGCTATTTATTTTGATTTTTCATTTTAGGAGCTAAATAAAGTTTTTTAATCACTTTGCCTTCCAATTTCCATTTTTATTAATTTATCTTAATTTTGCTTTGAGAAATCCTGTTATTTTATCTCAGTGTTATGAACTACTTATTTTAATACCTTAGAAATCAATAATGTAAAAGTGTAAACTTTATAAATTTATTGATATGAGTTATTTATCCTTATTCTTTAATAAGCTAATTAGCATTCTTAACATTTAAGTTTTATACAATGCTAAGGTTAGTAATAAAAAGGAGGACTATCAAAGCTTAAAGCAAATAAGAGATATTTAATATCTTTAAGATTAATTTATAATTGATTGATATATATAAGAGAAATATTGGTAAGCTAATATTAATACAACTTACTAAAGTTTAAGATGCTTTATTTATTTGATTTAAGGAATTTATAATTAAATTAAATCCAATTGAAGTATAAAAGTTCGGTTGATTAAATTATTCAAGGCCTGTAGCTACCTACTTTCTCCTCCTCTACTTCAAAAAATGTTTAACTTCTTTCACTTAAGTCATTAAATTAGTTATATAGAAACTCTGGTATATGATTTTCTATTCTTTAATTTAGTTAATTTTCCTAAGGTGGCTTATCTTCTTCTCATGCCTTTATAACTTGGGAATGTTAAAAACTACACTTTTTCAATTAAATTTTCTTTTTTAGATTAGCTAATTAAAGTTGTATTTTCTCCTTATCATAAATTTAAAGCTGAGGTTTCTAAATATTTATTTAGGACTCTTTTATTTCGTTTGTTGCCTCATTTTATAAATCTTCTTTAATAGTTTTCTTTATCTAGTCTTGATTGTCAACTCATTTTTCAAAATTATCAGGTTGGCATTTCACTTTAATAGTTTTCAAAGGCCTTTACAAAATCTCTTTTCTTCTTAAGGTTAATTATGAGTGGTACTTCTAATTTTAGTATTTACTCAGGAATTATTTAACTCTCTAATTTCAGTACTCATGCTAAGTTCTTCGAAAATTCAAACTTACTTAATTATAAAGTTCTACCAAACTGCTATCTAGCAAAAGTAATCATTCCACTTACTTCAAGCATTAAAGCATTTCTTTCTGCTTAATGAAAGAATCTAATCTTTTAGTATATTTGTTTTCTTAGTCTAAATCATAGAATTAAATCCACTCATTCTAACTGCTTATTTAAGCTTTATTTTTTTTACTAGCTTTTTTCTTTTAGAGGAACTCTTACTTTTTCTTATCTTCCTTTTCTCACTTTGTGACTATCTAGTTTAATTAAACTTTATTCTTGAAGCAAGTTAAATAGAAGTATCATTTAAGTGAATCGAACTAAATCTCAGATCCATATTCTATTATTATTTAACGAAGTCAGTTTAGGATGAAGTACATGTTTAGAGCTACTAGAATTAGGAATATTATAACGTCTATTATTGGATATTTCTGATTAGATTCAAAGTAAATGCCACAGTATAAGATGAATATTGATATTAGTAGATAGTTCATTTCTAGGTTATTTAGTTCTTCTTTTACAAAAGGCCTGTGCTTAAGCTACAGCATAATGCATACTATTAGTACTAGAATCAAGCACCAAAACTAGAAAATTATAGTAACGTTTTGTAGGAAAATGAAAATCAAGGAGATTGCGAATTTCTCGTACATCTTGACGAACTCTCAGTAATAGAAATTTTATTTATACCCTAGAGTTAAGAACCCTAACTAGGATCTAATCAAAACTGACTGGATTATTTTTCTATTCCTGTATAGATATAAAACTATAGCACAGGGTATTATAAATCCATAGAATATAAGACCAGGCAGGGCAATACTTAGAATGAACTTAAGATGCTATCCCTATCAGCACTCAATGTTTGTATATGCGTTCAAAACGTAATATCCTTCAGAAATTTCTAAACAACTGAAAGCACTAAAAACTGTAAGTATTAAATTAGTATTAGTCTAAAAGAAAGTGATACTCATCACTGTAATGAATACGGTCTTGCTCAATAATTTTCTATTTACTAAAGAATAAATCAATAGAAGAAGGACACAAACTATTAAAATTACTAGAGGTAATATCAATGTATTAATTACTTTGTCGTAGTATCTTCTTTCACCTTCGTAATGAATGCAATCAAATTTAAAGATAGTAGAAGTAGTGGCTATAAACTATCAATTTACTTAAAATAATTGCATTATAGCATCTGGTCAATTGAATTTAAAGTTTTGAATCAGAACCGAAAATTACATGTAATTTGTTAGAATTTTGAAATAAACACCTAGATAATTGTCTTACTCTTTGGCTGATTTTAAAGTAAATCTAACTAGGTAGATAATGTAAACTATAAAAATGGTAAGAATGAACATAGCTATTATTAGGCTTTGCTTTTCATTCACACATTTTTGGCATTTTTTAAGTCCATCCTTTGCTCAATTTTACTCACAAACATCACATAAAATCCCTGTGTGTCCTTCTGCGCATCTTCCAGCTAAATTGTTTGTATAATAAAACTCTTCTCTTTTTGAATAACTTGTAATTTAAATGTATGTTTGAGTATCATCATAACTTAAGTAAGCTCCCAAACAAGAAAATTGATTAGGACATTTGAGTATAGTTTCTGAAGTGTAATTTTGTCTCCAGTATCCTTTAATAGGTACTATTAAATCACTACCGTAACACCTAGCTCCTTCCATACATTCTTTACAGGCTCTTTCGCTTGTATTTAAGGAATATTAACCATATAAACAATGTTGACATCAATCTCCATCGACTAAGATCTAGCCACGTATACAACTAGAGATGTTCATTTTTATTTCAAATTTACCTTAATTATTTTATCTTCCAAAGATAGTAATATTTTCAATTGCATCAGTTTCCAAATTCAGTTGCACTGAAATTCCAGGCCTAGCTTTTACTACAATGTCTTAAATAATTAAAACTCCAGATTAAGCTTATATTCTTGTTTTGCCAGATAATTCTGCATCATCACTATCTGAGTAAATAGAAACTATAGAATTATTATCAGTTTTAACGATTTATCCAAAAGCATCTGTTATAAAAACTGAATAGTCTGGAATTGAAAAGCCAGGTAGTTATTCATCTAGTTATCGTTAAGAATCATTTTAACTACAATGAGCTAAAACTTCCTAAACTGGACTACTTGTTAACTTAAAAGCAAAAGATGCCAAGTTGTCACCATACTATGCTGAATTATTTTAGAACAGCAGGCAAGATTGATTATTTTCTAACTCTGGAATGAAAGTAGGTATAATTCCTTATAAAGAAATAGCACCTCCTTCTCCAAATTTGTTGAGTATTTAATTGCTAAAGAATTTATTATTTTCAAGGGTGTAATTGCATAAATGCTACTTTTCACAAATAAGTCTTAGAGCTCCACCTTTAGATATTTTTTCATCTCCTTGAATTATATTATTCTAAAATAAGTTGCTTAGGAATGTGATGTTAGCATTCTAAACGAATCCTACTCCTCCATGCTGAGTGGCTCTACAGTTTTTAAACAAGTTGTTTTCAAAAAAGTAGTTTTCTTACATTTAGTCATTTAAGATTGCAAAGCAAGATCCCATATTTGACTTTTACATCTAGCATTTACAACTCTACATATTAACTTAGGAATTGAAAGAGTAAATAGCGCTTCCATTACTGAGTTTACTTTAACCATAAATAAACTAAGTGTTGCTCAAATTCATAGTACTATTTTCAATGGCTAATGCTGTATTTACATAGTTACTGAGTCACAATTTTTCATAAGCATGCTTGATCCTTTCATGTAAATAATTGATCCATAGTCAGATGAATTACTATCACTAAACTACGTATTTGATATTCTTAAGTTTGATTGAAGGGAATAAATAATTCCTTATTTAGCATTCATTTAAGTAAATATGGAATAGTCTAATATTAGAGTTGATTTGGTTAAGTGAAAAGCACTTCCTAGTTCTCCAATAGCTCTGTAGAATTAAGAATTTTTTATTGATATTTGAGCTTAAAAATCACTAATAATGTACACTCCTGATTAGCCTTCTTAGTTTTAAAAAGCTGAATTATCAATTATAACTGAGGAGTTCCATACTAAAAATTCAGAAGTTAATTCTAATGCTTAATTACAATCGAATTAAAGATTAGTTATCTTTAGTTAGCTTTTGTAAATAAAGACTATTGAGTTTTATCCTACATTTTCATTAATCTATGAGTTGCTGATTTGATTCCATTTATCCTTTTATGAAGTTCATAAGCTAATTACGCCCATAGAAAGAGCTTTATTATTGGAAACAAGAGATTTATTTAAAGTAAAGTTCGAACTTTATACATACAAAAAGTCTCCTTCATTTACAAAGTTATTTGTAAACTCTGAATTTTATACTTTAAACTCGCTTTCTAACGTAAGATAGCCGACTCCTCTATTATTTTAAACTGAGTTGTTAGAGCAAAATACCCAATAGAAGTATAACTAAGTTTGCTGGATATAAAAAACAGTTCCATATTTAGCTGCATTGCTATCAAATACTGAATTATAAATTGAAATATTTGAATCAGCTGCTTTTATCATTCCAGCAGATTATGCTTTATTTTCTAAGCTACGAATGGAATAAATTTCTGCTTTCATCTCTTAGAAGTTAAATAAGGTTCCTTAAGTTGCTGTATTATTATAGAAGTCACAATTTTTCATGAGCATATAACCTTATTTTACTTCATTCAAACTACCAGCTGATTAGGTGGTGCTATCTGAGAAAACAAAGTCAATTATTGTTTAATTAGATTCCTCAGAATAAGTAGCTGCTCCTTTGAAACCTTTATTTTCTTAGAAAATATTAGATTATATTAAGGAATTTAAGCGTTTATAATAAATAATGAAACCAATAACTACTTAGTTTTATATAAGAAAGCTGTTTATTAATGTAAAGTTCTTGTTAAATATTTCTATTAAAGCTCCAATATTTATCACGTTTTACTCAATGTTACTCTCCTCAATGTTTACTTAAACATTTCTGGTCTCAATGATTCCGTATTCAGCATTGTTTTTGTAAATCTCGTTTCCTTTAATAAGTAATTAGTTAACGGAAAGAGAGTAAATAACTGAGTAAGCTTGATTGTTTAAGAATTTACAGCCTATCAGATACAAAAATTTTGATAGGCTTGACTCCAATTGTATTTTTGTCTTTAGAAGTATTATTCTAAAATACTATTAAACTTAGATTTGCGTCTGTCTACATAAGGAACATTATAGAACCTTAGAGTGCCTTATTTTAATATACTTAACTTTCAGAAAAATTTAGATTAGATCATGATAAGTAAACCACTGCTGCATTAGAAGCTTAATTCCAAATTATTTCCGTATTTTCTATTTAAATAGTAGTATTTTGAGCGAAAATGAAGCCACCAAATACCTCTGCTTTATTTTCAGTTATTTAGCTATTTATAATGGAAGCATTAGACTAGTCTAGATATAAAAACGCGCAATATTAAGCTTTATTTTTCTAAGCTTTAACCTCTTGAAGAATAGATGAACTTTTCTCTGATTATCTAAACTTGATTATTTAAAAAAAGTTTATTTTAAAATTAATTATTTAGCTTTAACTATGAAAGGTTCTTTGACACATAATTAGTTAAATCTTTTTAATTAAGATAATTTCTCTCAATTAGTATTTAATGTGTAATAAAAAGGATTCTTTAACCTGACTAAAAGCCTTTTAATTTAATTATAGATTCTAGTTAATAGAAAATAGAATTAAAATATTTAGGTCTAATAGTGGTTTAGCTTTAATTTCTTTAATTTGATTTCTTTATTAATTTATTTCTTTCTATAAGGTTGCTAGAAGGTAAAGTACGATAATTTAATATAGATCCTATTACCTTTGATTTAGACAACATTGAAACAGAACAAATGAACTCTGAATAGATGAAACAGCTGATTCATCTACTTATTAGAAACATAAAAAAACTCGAAGAGGAATTAAACTCCAAGAAGAAAGAGATGTTTACAATAAGTCAGGATCTGATAAACCATGAAGATGATGACGAAGTCAATATGGTAGACCGAAGAGCTAAAGTCGGAGTCTATGAGTCAATTTAAAATTTAGAGAATGATATTTGAGTAATGCAAGAGCAAGACGAGAAAAACGGAGTAAATTAGATTCCAGACTTAAATTAATAGAAGAAAACCTGTAGAAGCCTTCTTAAGGAATTCTAATGGAAATAGAGAAACAAGAAAAGATATTTCCTAGAGCAATGAAAAAATGTTACATTTGCAACAGCACTTGACATCTATGGTGAAAATGTCCCCAATAGAAAAGAATAAGAATGAATATTTGGAGTAATATTAACTATTAGCAACTGAAATGGCGAGCGACGGAATTCTTCAAATAGGGAAATGGGAAAATCTGGAAAAAAAAAAAATTCTTAACTCAGACTATTAAAAAGAGAGAAGTTCAGGAAAAAGAGCACAAGGAACGAACATGCAGGAAAGAAGATTTTATACATTTAAAACTTCAATTAAGCCGGAAGGCGAACAGTTATTTTAATGATTTAATATTCTATAAGGCTGCTAAGAAAGATAGTTTAAATTTTATTTCAAGCAACTTAAAAACTAATTACTAGATAATAGATATTAATGATAGTGATTTCTATATAGTATACAATGCCTAATTAATTAAATGTGACTTTTGTGTTGTTATATAGAATAATAGTTATGTATGTAATTTAATAGATAGCTTCATTCTAAGAAAATAGAAAAATATTTAATTAAAGCTTCAGTTTATATATTTAAAAGCTTATTTATTACATTTAGTTTTTATTTATTCTTAAGAATTTATATAATTCAATTATAACTTTTTTCTATTCATCTCTCTTAACTATTTATTATATTTTTTAATTTAAAAAGCCTCTCTTTATTTTAACTAATGCCAACATTTATAACTATCACTCTTAAAAAATCTACATATAAGTCTAGCTTATTTAAATATCTAATTATTTTTTATTTGTGGTTTATATCTTCTAACGCTATTAATTACCATCTAATTATCTATATATGATAATATTAAAGATTTGGATATTAGCATACAAATTTATTATATCAAGATTGATGTAAAAGGTTATTTCTTTATTACGATGATTGAAGTTATTTACTAGCTTATATTGCTTTTTCTTGTCTTTTAGTATCTTAAATTTAGCTTTGCTTGTTTCAATAGAAAATTATTGTTGCTTTTGTAAAATAAAAATCTCAGTTTTCTCTAAATTTAATTAGATTGATAGATAAAAGAATAAACATTTCTTTTATACACTTACTTTATTCCTATCTTAAAGAAAGAAATTATTACTGTGATAACTTAGAATGACCCGACTAATGATGCATCCCTTTGCAATAAATTTCTATTACTTATTACAAGTTCCATATATCTACTTTCAAACTAAATTAATAATTTTTAAGTTCTTTTTCTTATTTAAATAAATACCTTAAGTGATTTTATTAATTGCACTATTAACTTAAATGTATAGGTTTTAAAAATTACCTATTTATTCATTTAAGCTGATTTAAGAAATACTTAAGGAGTTTTAGATTTTATTTAATTTTAGTATGTATTGCCAAAAAAATTGATAAATGGGGTAAAAATATTAGTTGAATAAGTTAGAAGTTCAGATTTAAGATCACTAATAAGCTATCTAAACTTAATATAAAACTTCTAAATTCCTAGTCATGGGATCATCTTAGTAGAGCTAAAATTAGTTAATAAAAATTATAAATATAATGTATTTAATAGTAGATTATTACACTTACATTGAGAGACTAGTAATAAGCTATATAACCTTTTCTTAGATTTATTTATCCTGGAAATAAGTTTATTAAATAGATATAAAATACTAAGTTTTTGAACTTAGCAAGACTTATTGCTTATTAATATATATTAAGTCTAGCCTCTAAGAAAATTTTAATTTATCTTATCATTTTTAACAAAATCTATTCTTTATTATGCATAGAAATTTAATTTAAAAACCTAGCATAGAAAATATAATCTTGCAAATCATTCAGCTTACTATACTTCTTCTATAAAGCAACTTAATTTCTAAATTGAAGTATATCTTAATAAAATAAATAAGGATACAAATATTTTTTGAGTGATGAATAGAATTAAGTCAGATTACTATAATGCTAAAATGTAAGGAAATAAACAATTAATTATTCTTTAAGCGTAATAACTTGATTAAGCTAAATTCAACTTTATATTTAATAGAATCTATCATAATTAATAAACGCAGATAGTCCTTTTTAATATATTTATCCTTTATTCTTAATTAAAACTTATTATATTCATATGATAATCTAATTATTGGTATCTTTAATGCAATCATTAAGAGGCTATCTTCAATTCTAACTTCATTCATATAAGTATATTAGATCCATTTCAAAAATAAACATGTAACATCTTTAAAGATTAATTGTAGTTTTAACTATAATTGAGAGTTATCCTCAGCTTATATAACACAAAGCTAATATTTTATAAATGGTATGATTTAAAAAATGTGATATAATAAATTATAATCATCTTAATTTATAAAAGCAACTGATCTTCTATTTAATGTCTTACACTATTTATTTAACTTTTATTTATCTGTTTTTATAGTGTATTTTACCTTTTATTTGAGTATACACTTTATTTAATTAGATAAACTAATCATATCAAAAAATTATCTATCAATGGGTTATTTATTTAGATTTTATCTCTAAATATAAATAAATAAATCATTAAAAGGATATAATATCTAAACTAATAAAAGGCTTTTTAGAATCATATCTTTTAGGTATTTGTTCATCTCTATAATCAAATTATATTATTTTTCTTTAATAAACATGTTTAAATTATAAGGATAATTTAAATCTCTTTTTAGATATAAAAATTAAATTAAATCAAAATTGTCAAATCGAGAAATGCTTTTATTAAATTAGACAAATGGAACTTCAAAGACAGTTAGATGCTAAATTAATTAAGTTTTAATATTTTAGAACTAAATAATAAATATTAAAATTAATGTTTATTAGATGCATTCTCATTAATTATTTAACTTATTTCTTACTAATTATAAAGAAAATAAATTTATCTATTTAGAAAATTATCAAATTATATTAGTCAAGCATATCTTAATAATCTTAATTATTGTGTTTATCTATCACTTAATGCAAATATTAGATATTTTTATTAATATTAATAATAATGAAAAACCAAATATAGACCTAAAAAAAGTTAGGTATATAAAAGCTTTAGTTTTAGTTTTAGGATATTTCTTAATGAAAGATTATATAATAAAAAAACATTTAGTTTGCTTAATTTATTTGACTTAAGGCATTTTATAATAATTTTCTAAATCCCTAATTCTTAGTAAGTGTATTTAAAACTAAAGTTAAACTTTTACATACTTATTATTTATTTTATTTTTGGAAAGAAAATAATAAAATAACTAATTACTATAAAAGAGAATGCATCATTCATACATTTTTTAATTTTATTATGAATAATTTAATTTTTTAACCAGTTATCAAATCCCCCTAGCCCCTTTCATTTAAAAAATTGTTCTAAATTTTATTTTTTAATTTCATTTTGTGACAATTAAAGGGTATATAAATTTCTTAATATTAAAATAAATAAATTATTAATGAGTCTAATTATTTAAAAGGGAAATTAAAATTTATTTATAAATTAAAATTTTTTTTGCTATTAATTTATGGAAATTAATTATCTAAGTAGTCCTATTTCTGTTTAAAAATATTTTAGATGCTTTATCCTTTTTAAGTTATAAGATACAATCTATTTAAAACTAAGTAATTAATTAATGATAATTATTACCTTTTATTATGAATTCGTAAAATCTAGATATGAATTAAATGAAATAAAATAAATAAAATAATAGTTCATGATTGTCTATAGCACTTTATAGTTTTATTTGTTCTTTCAATTAAGATAAATTCGAATTTTTCCCCTTTTATAGAGAAAATAATTCTTAGACCTGACAAATAGATATTTAATCTAGAAGATTAATTAATGAATAAATCTAAAATTTATTTTACTTCTTTGTTAAAAATATTAAACTTATAACGAAATTTTGCTATGATGATAAAACTTGGATGATATTTGATAAAATGGTAAAGCTTTGTATATTATATAATTGTAAATCATTTGCAGATATTGCTTTAATTGTCTTTCTAGTTATATTTGTTTGACTTATTAATAAGAGAGTTTTAATAGTTATCTATATTGATTTATTGAAAATGTATAGTTCATTAAATTTTAGTTTTTTGCCTTAAATGCAGACTTAAAAAATAAATTGTACAACGTAAATTAAATCTAAAAGCCTAATGAAGAACTATTAAATGGCTATAATTTTATTGATTTTATCTTAATTTATATTGTTATAAATGTATTAACTAATTAGAAGATCTTGTGAATTTCTAAAATAGAAATGAGTCCCTATCTTTTTATTTTTTATTCTTTTTTTTAGTAAATTTTACTCATATCTATATTAGCTTAAAATTCTTTGATAGTTTCTTTTTAATTTAAGTGATAGGCCTTAATTAAATTGATAACCTGCTACACTTATAATCTAAATTTAAACAATTTAAGATTTTTTATTTATCATGATTTAATATCTATTTATATATATCTATATGAGATTATTTACTATGAAATGTATTAAAATTTATTAGAAGATTTTATAATTTATACATGCTACTCAGGGTTTTTATTTTAAAATTAAAAAACTTTTATTTTACAACTAAACGTTCCTTTAAAGTCGTAATTTAGTTGTCTGAATTTAATTTCTTTCTCTTAAATGAATGAAAATCTTTTATTTAGTTTCTTATTTAATAGCAACTTCTAAATTTGTAAAATAATCTTAATATTTTTCCAGATACCTTGATAATTTATATTATCAGTTTAATGAATAATAAGTTGATTGTCTAGCTTTTATAGATATAAAACAAACATAAAGAAAATCCTATTACACATTTAGTTTATAGGTATATCTTTTTAATAGTTAGGCTACTTTTATTATATAGCTTCTTTATTTTTATAAATTTAATTTTAATTTTAGCAATTTATTTACATAGCTATGCTTCCTTTAAAATTAATTGCAATGCATACATAATTTATTCTGAATAAAGAACTAATTTCTTAACAATTTATGACTTTCTTTATCTTTTTTAGTTTATATTTGATGAAAAATACTAAATATGCTATAAGCTTTAATATTTTATTAGCTCTCTTTTAATATTTAGAATATCCTATATAATTGTTAAAAGTTCTTTGAAATTTCAATCATATTTGTATTTAAGTTATTATAATTATTATAGAAGCCTATGGAGCTTAATATATATCTATCCTTAGTTATTATTATTTTATTAGCTATCTTTTTAATTTTATTTAATACCAAAACTAAGATTTAAATCTTGGAGGAATCAATAAGTATTCAATCTATTAGTATTTTACTATTTTTTAATTTTTTGCTTATTCTATAAATAATCATAACTTTAAATATCTCAAGGCAAATACAGTTATCAGTTTGCCTTGTTTTAATTATAAGGGGATTTTATTATAAACACCTTAATTATTAATATTTATTTAGTAAGTTTAAGATTTATTTTCTTTAATTTTTGATTACTAACTTAATAAAAACCCTTAGTTTGTATCTGATAACTATAACATCCTAACTAAGTTTAAATTATTAGCTTTTACACTATTTCTCTCAAAGTCTTATTGACTAAAGCTGTTTATGATTTTAAGTTTATAGCGAAATATAAAATTAGCCACATTCAGTTTATACTGAAGATCTTTCTATTAACTAACTTGTTGCCTAAAATTTTATTATCTCATACTATTAAAATATTGCTTTTCTTTTTTATTTTAAAGATAATTAGATCTAAATGGATACATTCAAGCAAGGATTTTATTTATTAGAAGAAAAATATTTAAGATGGAATGAAGTTATCTAGATGGAAGGTAGATTATTCAATATTAAAGAACTGGCTTTCTTAACTTAAGCTATTTATCTATATAGATATAAGGAAATTACTAAAGCAAAAGATTGAGATTTATAGTTTCTGGCGTCTCATACTATAACTTCCAAATTTCCATAAGCTAATTTCCAAGTAATAAATTAATTTTTATAATTGCAAGTATAAATATTCCAAAAAATTTACTTGATGGAAGATAAGCATTTCTCCCTAACTTTCTACTTGAAGTCTTCTTGCTTCACTATTTAAAACACTTCATTATTCCATTTCATCATGCTGCTTATTCTTTATGTTGGAAGATCTGCATCCCTTCTTGAATTAATTTCAATAAAGATAATTTCTAGAATTATATTAGACCTCAAAGACTGTAGAAATTATTATAAAATTAACAATGATTCAAGAGAAGGGAAAGTAGAAAATGATTAAGGAAAGAAAATTAAGATCTTAAGAAAGGTAAGAATCAGTTTGTGTAAAAATGATTTGATGATTTTACACCCTTGCAAAATTCGAAGTTTAACAATTTAAAAATCATTAAAACTCTAACTAAGAAAGATTATCTATCAGATCTAAGTGGTTGATGTAATTATAGTAGTTGTCATTGCTATATCGATTTACTATTATACTTAAAATATAGATGTAAAATTTATATTTACTATGACCACTTTGAGAATTTAATCTGAAATATCATTAGTAGAGATTTGTTTGCCCTTAATTTGTCTACCTTTTTATTAATTTTTAAATTGGTCTAGTTTATAACTCTTATTTTCAAATGAAGTGCTTTCTCTATAAAAGATTTTCTCAATATCGATCAAGATAGGAAAATTTTGATTGTAGGTATTCGCATTAAATAGATTAAATTAATAAATAGTTTATAGAGATGAAAAAAGTTTCTATTGCCCCATTTCAGGTTAAAATAAATGTAAGATTAAAGAAGAAGTTGATATAAAAAGGAGTAATCTTTATAAGAGATATTGCTAGCTTTAAAAGCTCATGTGAAATTAAAGAATCTATCAAACGAAAGTCTAAGCACGTTATTCATTTGGAATAATCAATTTAAGTTTTCTTTTAGAAATAAAAAACAAATTTGTACTTTCAATTGAAATTGTAAATGCAACATTAAAGAGTTAAAAGGAAAGAAAAAAGAAAAAAAACTAAAAAGCTGAAAGAGATTATTGCTATTAATAAAGAAAAAAAACTTAAAAATCTCAATCTCTTGCATATCATATTCCAATATCGTCTGAATGCTAAAACAAAAGTTTATATGTTTTTAATTACTCGTTTGGTATTAGTTATTTCTTCCCAATTATTTTCAGCTGGTATTTATGTATTCCTTTTAGTTCGTATTTTTATATCTTTTCTAATAAATCTCTAAATAAAATTGTTTCAATTTTTTAAATCACTCAGATTGCTAGATAATTCTTAAAGTTTTTAATGTTAAATAATTAAATTTTTTTATTCATACGGTTCTTCTTTATCTTTACTTTTAGCCCATCATATCAAATTTTCATATCATTGATTATAATTTTTTTTATTTGCAAATTAGTTCCCTAACTTTTATTTCTACTATTATAAGCTTCTAAAAAATATCAGATATATCATTTTAAACTAATAAAATATCTAAAAAATCCCATAATTGATCTCTTAAGAAATGATTCTTTGATTTCATTTCCTGATTATCTAAAAAAGAAAACGATCAATTGCAACTTCACTTTAAATTCATTTATCCTTCTCAAAAATTTTAAAAAATCTACTTACTCTTCATACTAAACTACTTTCCTGTTCCTTTTTATGCTAAATCTTATAGTTTCGTATACTAAATAGAGTCCCTTCTTTTACTAATTAAAGTCAATTCTAGCAAAAATTCAATTATTCGACTGATATGAAGATTAATCTCTTGCCTCATCAATTAATCCAAATTTATACAGGTCCTTAAAAACTTTTTTGTGCTTCTTTAATCAAAAATTTCCTTCTTCAAAACCATAAATAATAGTACAATCAGACTAAAGATAATTTATTCTTCAATATGCTTAAGATCTTAAACTTCTGCTTATGTATAAGTCTTTTTATCTTTAACCAACTATAACTTTTTTATGCTTTATCTTCTTGGTTATTAAGTCACATACCTTTTTAACCGATTTTATAAACTAAAGGGAAATTATCTGATATAAAGAAATGAAGTAGTAAGAAAACGATATAAATCGATAAACGTTAAAGTGTTAGGTACAATAAATTTCCAATAAAAGTTCTACAGAACAAAATTTTTCTAAGGAAGTGGAATAATTCAACTAGTTTACTTAAATTAATCCTATAAAATTGAAGCATACCAGATAAGCTTAAAGCTAACTTAGAAGTTTAGTTTATACAAAATTTGAATAGAGCAATTTAAATTCTAATAAAAATATAAAGACATGCAAATTACCTGAAAATTGAGATGAAAAATTTTAATTCTAGTAAGCACAATAATTATGAAATAAGCTTTATCTATTAAGATTCTATTGACTTCATATGTAAAATTAAATATTTCCTTTAATTTAATTTAATTTAATAATCTTATAATGAATTCCTTTAAAAAATTAGGAAATTAGAAGGTTCCTTTTATTTAAGAATTATCCTTTAAATCAAATATATTAAGAAAGAATATTTTTCATCATACTTTAACTTTCTTAAAAAACTTCCTTGTCTTTCTTCTCCTATAACCCTTGATACTTTTTTTAGTTTTATTTTATCCTTTTAATTGATCAGTTACTTAAGTTAAATCTACTAAAGTTTTCTCAGTAAAGCTTTCTAATGGCTTATTTGTATAAGATAGTGCTTTCTCCGATTTATACTCTGAGTCACTCTCATAGCTGTTTTCTGAATCGATTTTTTCCTAAAAATTAAGAATTTCTTGCTTCTAATCCTTTGGACTAAGTTATGGTATTTAAATCTAAAAATAAAGGAAAAATTACGTTTTCTATTATTTTTGATGGATCTGAATGCTAGTTGGATATTTCAATTTTTAGAGAGCTAGATTCTTGTACTCTATTAGTTGAAGTTATGTCCAAGTTAAGGAAAGTTTGAGATAATTCTTACTTTTGAAATTCTATTTCTGGAACTTAATTTTACTCTTAGTCTTATAATCATTTGGTTTTAATTTTGTTGAGTTGTGCTTTCTTTAATTTGGCTTCTTGAATAATATCTTTGATGACAGCATAAATAGAAATAGTAATACCTATGAATGTCACGAAGTTGGACATAAGGACTAAAATGATTCCACAATCATTTGCTGAAGATGAGATTAAGTCTTGCTAATCTAGACTGTAGAAATAAAAATTGACTAAGTATAAAATGCTTAGCCAAAGTTCTAGTAAAATATTGACTTTAGTTAGCAAATTCCTTACAAAAGGCTTAAACTTCACTAAGTAAAAAGTTTGAGTTAAACTTAACATCAAACACAGAATTATCTATGCTACTTCATAGTCTCTTAAACACATCAGGAAAATCGCCAACAGTAGTCTTCTACCTAAAAAAATAGGATAATACAGTAAAGCACTTTTACTGTTTAAATTTAGCTCATCAAATAAAGGAAAGAACTTCATTTTAAACCTATCAGAAGTATTAGGTAACTCTAATTCTTCACTACTTATTTTAGACCTTATCGAAATGAATTTACACACTGTCAAGTTAAAGTAACCTATCACTATTATTTGTAACATCTACATATAATTAAACTTACGAGAGCAAAGTAAGATAGCATCGAATTCAATCCAGCATAGCCACTTTAGAAATTACTGTTTGCTACTTAAAGCATGAGAGCATAATCAAGTTTAAGTGAAATAACAAAGTATACTGAAATTAATAGTCTGTAGTGTAAATACTCATTTCTTATCTTTTAGAACTTGACTCCTATTTTAGGATGTTTAGATAACTTTTTGAAAACTAAGTCTAATATAACTATTATAAGTAAATACAACATTGGTTAAAAGCCATTCGGTATAAACGTATAACTCTTATATCCTATCATTATTAAAAAATCTTATTTCACTTCCATTTCATCGCAATCTAAACTCTTTAAGTGATTATTACTATTGCTATTTGTTGGATGCTTACTTGTACTTTGTTAGTAGTAATATGCTGCTAAATTTTGTGGTTTAGCTACATTAATGTAAGCATTAGAAAGGATTAGCTGCTAAGCAATTTAAAGAGTAAATAAGCTTGATAACGAACTAGAAGAAGTTCCAAATAAGATTTAAAATATATTCAATGAAGTTCCAACATAAAATACTGTATCTGGAGCAACTGAAGAAATATGAATGTAGTTTTTTTCATTATTAGTTATGTTGAAATCATCTAAATTATTTGGTTCTTAATATAAGTAACTTTTAGCTTTTTTTTCATCGTTTTTGTATTAAACTTCACAGTTATAATCAACAAGCTTATAACCTTAGTTGCATTTTAGACATTCTCTTTCACTACACTATATGCATCCTTATATTTCACATGAAATACATGTTTAGTTTTATAAATAATAACCTTCCTTGCAGTTTTCGCAACTTTTTGAGAATGTATTGCATCTTTCGCAGTTCTAAATGTATTACTCACAACTTTTACAATAAATGTCTTATTAAATTTCATGATTTTAGCATTATAAGATACAAGTATCATTAATGAGTTTCATATCTCCCATACACTCGTAACACTAAAAGTTCTAATCACAGTTTTTGCAAAAAGGCTAAAAGTCTGAACATTTTAAGCACTAGCCTTTTTATTATTCTCATTAATAAGTTTCTTAGCATTTTTTACATGAAAATAGTTTTTCATTACAAACCTCGCAGAATTCAATATACTCGCTACAATTAGTACACTAACCTTACGCTTGAACGAATCCTTATGGACATTTTTCTATGCAAATCCCATTATAGAGTAAATACCCAAAAGAGCACTCTACGCAATTATCATTTTCACATACCATGCAGTTTTCAAAAGCTTGAGTGCATTCTAAGCATTTATCATTTTAAAGTACGTAATTATTTTAGCATTTTAAGCATTCCTATCCAGTCTTACTACATAAGTAACAGTTCTAAATAGCTATTTCGCAAAACTAGCATTCTTTCTATTCATATGAAAAGAATTATGATTCTGGACAACTTTTGACACATTTATTCTGAGAAAGTTTATAGTTACTATCACAAAGAGTGCATTTATTCTTTTCGTAGCATTCTAAACAATATGCTACAGTTTAGCTACATTCTTTACATTCTCTATTATCTTCATAATATCCTTTACTACACTTAAAGCATTCAGTTGATAAGTCATCACACACTTCGCAATTCTTGATACTGCATGGCATAATGCACTTATTATTTATAAACTCAAATGGTTATATGCATCTTGTGCAATTTATTAAGTTTTCGCTTATATTATAACATGATTCACAGTTATCAAAACTTTTCCAACAAAATTAGCATACTCCATCTTTATTCATGAAGAAGTTATCAGAACAACTCTCACAAAGAATCTTACTATTACCGCTATTTATACAAATAGTACATCCAATCATAGTTTCTCAGCATGACTCGCAAGTTTTAGTATCTGCCAGGTAATATCCATTTTTACACCGAATGCAATCACCTTTTAATCTACCATAGCATCCATCACATGATCTATCACAACATGAATCTTTTAAAGGACGTGTACATATAGATTAACATTTAGACGAGCATTCTTCTTCATTCATCAAACTTTTAAAATTATCTTGTGAAATAATTTGGTTATAAGTTGAAAACTTAAGTTATGCTATCGATCCTATAAAGTTTTTAGCTCTATCATTAGATCCTAATTAAATAATGGTTTATTATGTAAAAGAATTAAAATTTATTACGATTTATTAAGTACATTAATCGGGTTAATTTTGTACTTCCAAATAGTTTTAATAACAATAATTAGAATTATATTCATTATATTTATCTAATATTCTTCTTCTAGTATTTTCACTTTTTTATATCAATGAAAGAGTATTAAAATATCATTAATTGCAATTTAACAGATCAGTCAATAAAAATTAGTTCTAAGGATAAAATCTTATAATTACTTTATAGTGATATCTATCATTATTTTAAGCACTCAAAGTAATTGTTTACTTCTTGTCCAATAACTAAAGAAATTATTTCTAATCTAGTGAATCATGACATTGAGATTTAATTCAAACAGTAAATGAAAATTATTTGTTTGAGTAAGTTTCAAAATTATATTAAAGATCTTGAAAAGTAATTTATTAAGAATCTAGCTGGTTTGATAAAAATATTTCTGTATTAGGATTTATGATGTTTATGTAAGTTATTTGACTATCACATTTTATTTCTGGACTTTAGCAAGAATTATAATCTTGGTTACAGTATAGAGCACATGGGTTTAACTAGTTCATGATTTTGATAATTTCTTCTCAAGCTAAATATTTATTATTAGTATAAAACCTAGGTTATAGTATTTTTCACTTTTATAAGTCATATTCATTTAATGGGTCAATATATAAAACTATTTATTTTAAATTTTAATCAGAGCTTCACAAAGGATTGAAAGACTCTTCATAAATTTAGCATTACTACTCTTTAAATTCCTTTCATGATTATACGCAAACTTAAAATCTGTTTAATAGAGATGATATTACAAAAAACATTCAGTCACCCTTATTTATTATAGATAGGGGTTCTAATTCATTAAGTTAAATGGAAATGTATTTTTCATTCATCTTAATTTATAAATTTAATTATTAATATTCTTTTTAAATGGTAAGATGCATAAACGGATCATTCTACAAATGTAATTAGAATATAAATCAGAAACTAAGGCTTCAAGCTTATCTTGAATATATATCAGGAAAATATCCTAATTCATCAAACGATTTTGATATAAAAGGATTTTGAGGTAAGTTTGAGTTTTCTGAAAGTTCTAGTCATTTTAAATCACTATGACAATTCTCATGCTTTTCGTTAATGCACTATAAACAGTATGGCTCTATCTGGCAAGGAGGTTAAAAGTTGTACATTTCTTTTATTTAAGCTTCTGAAAGTAAAGTGTTGAAAAGGTAAAATGTTGGACCAATCATATAGCCGATGTAGTTGGCTATGTAATCACTATTTTCCTTTTTACCTCCTATTATAATGCTGGCTATATTAGAAATATCTAAAATTTTACTAGCACAATACTTATAGTCAACATTATTTTAAATCTCAAATCCATTTCTGTTGGCTTAAATAGATCCACACAGTTAAAATTATGGAATATTTAAATCTACTTATTTATATCCAGAAATAGTAATAAACAATCATTGATTGCACTTCAAAAGTTAAACTCTCGCCAATTGATCTTTTTTTTCATTATTTAAACTGAAGTAGCAAGTATCTAATCCATCAGTATCTTAACTCCATGTAAACCAAAGCTATTATCCATAATCATAGAGTATACTTACTATTATGGAGTAAGGCTATATTTGGTCAGTTTTTAATCAAACGCTATAACTTCATGCGTTTAGGGAATATTAAGTATCATATATAACTTCTTATTAGTTTCCAAAATTATAAATTTTGAAATTATTAGCCTTAAAGATTTAAGTGATCTCTGGTGTAAGTTTTAAAAATTAGTAAGATTCCCAACTTCACACGGCAGGAATAGAGCACTAATATATGCAGAATTTATCTCCTGGATAGTTTCATAAGATTTAGTAAAATTCTTCCTCTACATTTTCAAATTTGCCATAATAGTAAGTTAGTTATAGCACATAAATTTAAATTTAGGGATCTTAGCTTTATTTATTTAAAACTATGAAATTTTAATTGTTTTAATAGTTGGAATTCTAAGCTTAATGATATTAGCAGTTTAATTAAAATAATTTAAACTTATCAAACTCGCTGTAACACAATTAAGCATTATATGTAATCTTGTCTTATGAGTAATAAACTCCTATGAAAATTCATTTTTAGGCAGACTCTTTTATCTGGATAGCATAATTTTTGCTATTTACGTAAAAAATGAAATTTTAGGAATTCAAATTGTCTCAAATTAAATTGTATCAGAAGTAGTTTTAATTGTCTGTTAGGTAAATAATGTTTTATTCATCTACTCCTGTACAATTGTTTTGAAACCAAAATGTTATCGCGAAAAAATCACTTTTAGTAACTGTTATCTAATCTTAGTCTTCATCTAAAATAAATTCTTAATTTAACTTCTAAGAAATGAAAGGATCCTATATCTTTACAATGGAAAGGGCTGAAATATTAAAAATTAGGAATGTCTATAAAAATAATGAGAAGCTGCTATGCATCTTTATTTTTATAGTTAGGGACTACTTTACATTTTAAAGTTTAAATTTATGTTTAAATGTAATTATCTCAAGTATAAAGCTAACGAACTTTAAACTTTTTTATTCAATCATCCCAGTCTAAAATTTTTTTAACTATCTTCCTGGAATTCCTTTTACATCTTAAGATGAATATACTTAATTAAATTGAAATGATGATAAAGCTTCTAATTTATTTAATAGTGATAGAAAAGTACTTAGGATATAGTAATTTATTATGATTATTCATTTATATTTTATTTATAATTATGTTTAACACTATCATTATAGCATAATCACCTCAATTATACTTATGCATACATAAAGTGATTAATTTTAGCTTGATGATTAAAAAGTTAAATTTACTTATTTTTATCGAGAATATCCTCTTCTTTAAGATTTAGCTAAGATAAACGTTATAAATGATTAAAATATTTGTTTTATCCTGAAATAAATGATTTATCTATAATAATAATTAGTGCATTAGTTTTAAGTATTAAATTAAGCTTGTTTGCTTGTAGATCTTATTTCCTTTGCTTATTAATTGCATTACAACTTAAAGTTTTATTTCAAATAAATATTTGATAGATGTAGATATGCAAATGAATGCATTTATCTTGGTGAAATTGTATAGATTCTAGTTTACCTTAATTATATTAATGTAATTTATAAATAAAGATTTAATATTAATTGTTAAAAGATCTTTCAACTGCTATTCTAATTTTGATGTTGAGATATTAATGAAATGATTAATGATTGATTTCGAATGACTTAATTTTATTTACTTAGTCATCTTTTTAATGGTTTTTGGATTTTTTTAATTTTTATTCTGGAAATTTTTGATTTATTTAATTTCGTCTACGTCAATTATACTCTTTAATATTTTATATTTCATATCAATCTTCCAAATTTTCTCTATGCTTTTATGAGACAACCAATTATCTTCAAAGCTATATAGCTTTACAAGCAAATAAGAAGCCTAGTGATTTTTTAAATGATTTTGTCTTTTCAAAATGTAGCTTATTTGAAACTAAAATAAGGACATGCCTGACTTCTAGTCCTAGGATTTGATTTTTAGGCTATCAATCAAATTTAAAAGATGGATTTTAGTTTGATCTCTTTAAAATGCTTCTCTTAATTTTTGAATATCGACTAAAAATGAGAACTCAAAGGAATTTTAGCTTCATGTACTCAAATCGAAATATATACTATTCCCAAGATTCTTAAATTTCTTTTTTCTTAAAATTCTCCTTTTAACCTTAATTTTTACCTCAACTTCCTTGAAATAATTTTGTTAGCACAAGATCTCGACAGTTCCATTAAAAGATTTAGATTACGCTTTTCTTCTATTTTTGAATGTTGAAAACCACATTAGCTAGAATTAGTTTCTTTGAATATTTATTACCAGTTTCTAGTGTAACTTCCATTTATTAAAAAATTATTCTCTAATTTTAATCAAGTTCCTCAGGAAAGTTTTCTCAAAACTTATCTAATTTTTCTACTCTAGCATCATTTATATTTATTGCTTTATTAGTTTTTTCCAACAACTAGAAAATATTTTTCTTATTAAATAGTGAATTTACTCTGCCATGCTTAGCCTTTTTTTAACTAGTCTTTAAATCTATATAGTTCACTTTCTTATATTTCGGGATTAAAGATCTTGTAGTCACTGAAGTTGATTTTTATAAAGATTATTACTAAACATTCCACATTTGCAAGTGAAAATTATAAATTATATAAAAACTTTTTGCCAATCCCTTATAAAATTGGATAAGTTATACCTTCTATATAATTTAGTCTTAATAGGTATTTATTTATTTTTCTTTTAGATATTTTCGTAATTATCTTAGTGCCAAACTTCACACTTAAACTTGATAATACAGTTCATCTTATTGATTTATTTAATCTTTAATCATTGAGTTGAGAATATCCACTTTTTTAATTAAAATTCAAGAAAATTTATTCTTCTTGCTAAAGTTGCTTAAGATTTAATTAAGTAAGAAAGGTTTGCTTTTCAAATAAATCAACTTCTTTCTTCTCTATTATATTTTTATTGTCCTCTTATAAACTTTTTCCATTCTTATGGCTTCTTGTTTTAATTCTATACACGCAGAAATTGCTTCTGCTTTTTCAAGTTTTCTTAGAATATTTTTTATTAAATAACTTTAATTTGCTTATAGGTATTTCTAGGCTTAGTTTTAGAAAATTAAAGACTCTGATTTCTCTTTTGCTTGATTCATATATCAAATAATAATCATATTATATTTCTTTTTTTTCTTTCAATATGGTGTAGATTTTCATTTTAATTACTCTAACACACAGAAACTTTCTTAACTAAATTTAATTTAATTTATTAGCTTTATTTAAATAATTTAATTTATAGTTTCTGCATTCCTCATAAAATGCTTTTAATATATTTAACTATGCATTCATATCTAATTAATTAATTCATATATAAAGCCTACTTTATACTAACCCCCAAATCAAACAAATCTAATGAATAAATTTATAATTATGGATTTAAAGATAAAAGGCTAGCTAATATGGAAATAAGATATTATATCATTTATTTAAACTAACTTTGAATTTATTTAATTACAATATGCTAAAACCTTTTTAACTTAAACTTTTGGTAATTATTTTAATGCTAAGATAAGGATATCTTTTAATTAAAAAACTTATTAAGAAAGATTAATGCTAATTTAGTTTTCTTTAATTAGATTTTTAAAAATAATTTTGTAGTTATTTATTATATTTAATTGAAGAAAACTCTTTAAAATTTTAGGTTTATAATGCTTGAAAGAGGAAAATATTTTATGGCTTTATAATTATTTTTGGTTTTTTAGGTTTATTTTTATGTTTTTTTGATTCAATCTTTATATATCGAGAAAGCAATGAAAAATAACTATCTTTAGTTTTAAAAAATTAGGGATCTGATTTTAAGATCTTTGGCTAGTGGTAAGTTAGACTTCATTAACAAGTTTAGAAATTAAATTTTAACTAATAGATAATCTTATTAAATGAAGCAACAAAAGATAAATATTTATCTTAAAAGAGAGAACGTGAATCTAATGAGATAATACAACAATAATACAATTTCTTAAAGCATGAGTATTTCTAATTAATTTTTCTTTTTCTAGATAATTTTCACATTTCTTTTTAATTCTCTTGTTAAATCTCTCGCTAATGAAATTGAATTTAAAAATAATAGCTATTATAATTAACTTTATTCATTTTATTTTATTAGATTCTTTTGCCTGAATAATAAAATTAAGAAAATATTAAAATTAAATAAACTTTTTTCTTTTCTTCGTTTGATAGCTTTTGAGATTGTTTCTGCTTTCTTTACTGAAAATTTTTTCTTTCTGTTTACTTTAGTTTTATTTAAAGTTTAAAGGTTTCACTTCAAAGTATTTTAGAGTTCTACTTACCCTACCTAATAGATTTTTATCTAGCCTTTATATAGCTCGCAAAAATTTTCAATCTAGCTTTATATTTCTCAGAATTAAGCATCATAGAAAACACTTTGCTATCTCGTTTATCTCTTTATAACTCTGATGGCTTCTACTATAATTAAACTACCTAGAATTAGGATTTTCTCTAATTTATAAAATTAGAGAGAATTATTCCAAAGCAAGAAATAAGAATAGGACTGATTTCTTCTCTTTAAGTTATATCTAAAGTTAAATGCTAAATACCAAGTTAAGATGAAATTACTTATATATTAGATTAATAAAGATTGTAAAGAATCAAATTTGAGAGATTTCTTTTCCTATTAAGTAACTATTTACTAATGTAAAAGTCTAGTAAAGCTTTTCTCTTAGTAGCTATATATTTTTAAGGAATAATTTCTCTCTTTGCTCCTTTTGCTGCTAGTTCAATACTTAGTTTTCATCCTCAATCTTATCTGAAATTATTTTTATTCCTAAGCAAGGTATATTAAAATAGAAGCAAGCTCTAGCTACTGAACATAGTTCCATTTCTACGACTTCAATACCTTTTTCTGCTGCGATTTAGTCGTTAGTCACGAATGAATTTGCAGTACCAACTAAAGCCAGCTTAAAGTTAAGGCTTTTTGCCATTTTAGGACTACTTACAATTGGATAAAGTCCCTCTGTAGTATTTTTGTAGCATTCGATGATCATTTCCCTTCTGTGATAAATAGATTTATCTTTCGCTATTATAATATCGCCTGGTGAAAAAGTTGCTTGAGAGATAGATGTACATCCAGCATATCCAAAGCTAACGGTAATATCTGGCTGATATTACTTTATGCCAACAAACGCTAAGAAAAATGCAATTTCAGTTCCAAAGAGTGCAGTATTATGTAAAGGGTCATTTACAGGACGGATAATTACAAGCATAATATCACCAGAGTCTTTGACTCATGCCTCTAGTATATTATTGTACTGATTTGTAAACTCCTAGTCTTTAATAAAATTTTCATTATTTAGTATAGCTGAACTTTCCTCTGGCATAACAATAACATATAATATCTTCTTAATTATCCTCTCCTGATTCATATTTATTAGTTAATTTAGCAAATTTAGATATACATACACATAGTTCAAGGAAATGAAAATAATCAATTAAAAAGGCTTTATTACTAATATGATGATACTAGAGATTATTAGCAAAACAACCTTTATTTTTTAAAGCAACTAAGTTTGAGATGGAATAAAAATTCCAGGCTAATAGTATAATACTCTCATTAAAGAAAAATATCTAAAACTAATTTTTTAAAATTAAGCTTAGAAAATAAAGGCAATTGATCTTAAACTTAATTTTCTATAAATTGTATTAGTCTTTAATTAAAATTGTAGTTATTCGTATTATTAATATAATGATATAAAATGTATAAACAACATGGAAAAAGAAAGCTGTTTTTCATTATTAAACATATATGATATAAAGTCCAGAAATTAATGATAAAAATTATTTAAAGGGGTAAAAGCTTTCTAAAAGCCTAAAGAAACTTTTTAAAAATCATAAGATACACTATCTTTAAAACTTCCTAAAAATTATATAGCGGTTATCCAACTAAAGAGTTAATAGTAGGAATTAAAGAATTTTTTTAAATAAAATAATAAAAAATAGTTATATAAACAATAACAGAGGAACAGTCTATTAGTTAATTTAATAATGAATAGATATATAAATTTTATTAAATTATAAACTTCTTTCCTTTAATTACTCTTTTACTAAGAAAATTATAAGAAGATACCAAGTATATCATTAATAAAAATTTTGGATCTAAATATAATTATCTTTATTTTTTTTGACTTTTTACTTTAATGCATAAAAACTTTTAATATAAAAACTCATTAAAATTTAAAGTTTGATTAAATCAAGATCTTAAATTCTTAAAGCTATCACTGAAATAAAAAGGATATAGATATTAAATTAAAACTGCTTAATATGAAACAAATCTAAACTTTATCAAGTTAAGTATTTATGAAAATAGTTATTCTAAATGAGTTTTAAATTACTTAGTATGTAGTAGTCATATTTATCAAATTATTTGTAAGTGTTAATATCTTTGCTTTACATTTATATTTCCTTTTTCATATAATTTTTCATTTCGCTCTTATAACTCGAATTTAGTCTGGAGTTTTATATAATAATAACAATAATAATATTAATTTTAAGCTTTCCATTTTAGGGATTTCCAACCCCGTCAGGAATACAGCAGTTCATGCTCCCTGCTGTTAAATATAAACGTTCAGGTCGCCAACTTTAAGCGAGATTGAGAACTCGGATTTTTCCAGGTTTTCCCCTCCTTTAACTTGCCTTGGTTCCATCTTAATCTTGTATATTGAACCATCCGGGTTACAATACATTCTTTTCATTCTTTTCATTCTTTTCATTCTTTTCATTCTTTTCATTCTTTTCATTCTTTTCATTCTTTTCATTCTTTTCATTCTTTTCATTCTTTTCATTCTTTTCATTTCTTTTCATTCTTTTCATTCTTTTCATTCTTTTCATTCTTTTCATTCTTTTCATTCTTTTCATTCTTTTCATTCTTTTCATTCTTTCATTCTTTTCATTCTTTTCATTCTTTTCATTCTTTTCATTCTTTTCATTCTTTTCATTCTTTTCATTCTTTTCATTCTTTTCATTCTTTTCATTCTTTTCATTCTTTTCATTCTTTTCATTCTTTTCATTCTTTTCATTCTTTTCATTCTTTTCATTCTTTTCATTCTTTTCATTCTTTTTCATTCTTTTCATTCTTTTCATTCTTTTCATTCTTTTCATTCTTTTCATTCTTTTCATTCTTTTCATTCTTTCATTCTTTTCATTCTTTTCATTCTTTCATTCTTTTCATTCTTTTCATTCTTTTCATTCTTTTCATTCTTTTCATTCTTTTCATTCTTTTCATTCTTTTCATTCTTTTCATTCTTTTCATTCTTTTCATTCTTTTCATTCTTTTCATTCTTGCTTCTTCTTTTTTCTTCTTTTTTTGCTCTTTATCAAATAGTTTCTTTATTTCTAATAGAACTTCTAACACTTCCGATAAAAATTTTATACGCTTCCACAGCAGAAACATTTCTTTTTTATTTTGAATTATTTTCCTTGATTTGATTGCTCTTTCTAGGCTTCGATTTCCATTTGTATAGCTCCAGTTTCGCTTTACTCTTTCTTAAAAGTTTACTATTTCTCTTCTACTTTTCCGAGTTATCTGTCTGTTTCTAAAGCTAATTTTAGGATTCGTTAGTCTAATTTTGTGAGATATTCCAAAAGGCGTTAAGATCTCTTTCCTAGGACATAAGTCTTGACTCAATTCCTTTTGCTAGGTCTAGCTTTGCCATCAGCATATCATTGTCCTTCTTCAATCTTTTGACCTCTTCCTGGAGGTTCAGTATTACTTTGATGAGCTACTCCATGCTCATCTGGCCAGAAGGGTTGAACTCTGATACCGCCTGGTGGAAAACAGACTTCATCTGTTTCCTCGGTTTCTCACTTGAGGTTGGAGTTTTCCGTGTGTATATTCTTCAAGGTTGGCTTTCGTTCGTTTTGTTAGATTCCAAGTTGTTAGTTCAGTGTTGGTTAAAGTTGTGATAGAAGATTGTTAAGATTATTAAGACTTGGCTTCTTGCTTCCTCCCTTCCTTTTTGGCTTAGGAAGAGGTGGTATAGAAGCCTGACTTGAAACCTTCAACCATTTTTTTTATTTAGTCTGGAGTTTTCTATTTTGATTTAAAGTGGTTATTATTAGAAGACCATCTTCTAATTTCTGATATAAGTCTTTTATTTTTCCATTTTTTAGTAGTCATAGAACAGCTTATATTTTTTTTCTTCGGACCGATACAATGAAAAATATCAACCTATGAGTAAAACTTAGAATATATACACTAATAAGCAAGTAATTAAGAACAGAAACACCTACTACTAATATACATTAATAGTAATCCTTATATATCAATTTGCCTTTATTTCAATTGAAATATTTTATAATTTTATTAATTATCTTTGAAGTTTATTACTAGTATGCCTCTGTAGATTTTATACTAAGTGAATATCTTATACCAATTTTGACAATATACTTAAATTATAATTTTAAAATCCTAAAAGAATGTTTTAAATTATCTATCTATTTATTATTTTCGCTAATATTTTAATTCACTATGTAATAAGCTTTAGTTATTGATATATCTAGCTTTCCGAATTTGATAGATTTCGAATTTATTGTTAGTAGAAAAGATTAATTAAAGATAATTATGAGTACATTTCTCTTTCCTTTTTACTATTTTAGTAAAGATATTTGAAACTAATATAAAAAATATATTTATTTTAGCTTAAGTTTAGTACTTTAATTTCTAAAATTTAGAAGAATATATGAAAAATTAACTTCTTTCACTTAGATGCTTTACAATGAAATGATATTAAATTAAAAGTATCCCTTTTAAGTTTAGAATTTAGCTTTTGCTTATCAATTTATTTGTTTTTATCATTATTATATTCTTATTTAACTTTAAAAGCTTATTATTTTAAATTTTTAGCTACTTTAGCTTTCTTCTCTTCCTATTTCCATTAATATCTCAGTTCTATCTAAGGTTATAAGGCTATTATCACTTCCTAATACTTTATCGCCTTGACTTTATAGTTTAGACTTGATAATTTGAAAGCTTAATTTAAGTGTTTGATTTATTCTCTTAATATATATTAATTTAAGCTTTTGAAATTGGTTTTACTAA
Source organism: Loxodes magnus (assembly GCA_946699065.1). Classification (NCBI taxonomy): domain Eukaryota; phylum Ciliophora; class Karyorelictea; order Loxodida; family Loxodidae; genus Loxodes; species Loxodes magnus. The sequence goes on from CAMPDV010000106.1 coordinate 788,415, forward strand.
TAAATAAAAGAGTCTAGATATATCAGAATGGATAAGTATAAAGAAACTACTTAAGATTAATAAAACTTCACTCTTAAAGCTCTAAGTCTAAGGTTATTATGAATTGAAGTAAACCAATTTATATCATAAAGGTTATATTGAAATAAAATACAATCTAATACTTTTCAGATATCTAATATTGATAAAATTATCTCTTTCATATCTTAGTAAAAGACAAATAAGAAAATAAAAATAAAATTAGAATCTTTAAGGTTGCATTTCCAAAGAAAGGGAAAATACTTAAGAGTAAAAATAAGCTTAATCAGAGTGATGTAAGAAATTTAATTAAATGATATATTTGACTTGATTAAGATTAACTGCAAACTTCAACTTGGTATTTATAAAATAATTATAGTTATTTACAAACTAAAATAGTATAATTAGATAAGAGTTGATTATGTAAATCTCAAAGATAGAATTAAAGTAAAGTTTATTATTTTATGAATCTTTATTAATCATGATAGAATCTCTAAAGGTAATTTCATAAAAATAGATATTAAATGAACTATAAAATTTATATAGCTAGGATAAAAATCTTCTTTAATTTAAAGCTAAAATAAAATTGGATTATATTAAATTATATTTGTCTAACTTGTGCATGAACATTCTATAACAATTTTTAAAAAATTAATAAGAAACCTATATAAAATCATCAAATCGATAAGGGTAAAATATCAAGATTGACAAAAGTATAAATAAGATAAAAAACCGAATAATAAAATACAACAACTGAAGGTGATAAAATAGTAATAAATTATTTGATATTTGGTAAATAGACTTTCTTTGTAATTTGTGAAATTTTAGCAGATACCCTTTTTACTAATGAAGTTATATTTCTTAGTTTATATTTAGATAAATACTTTCTTAAATTTAGTAGACACACAAAAACATTTTATTGCTATTAATATATGACTAATGTAGCTTTTAACCTCTTAGATGAAAATATATCTAATTTAACTACTAAATAGAACTATTGATACTAAAAGCATATAATTCATTACTGATATATTTTCATTTTAAAATTGGGTTTTATTACTCTTTATATTTATTAGAATAGCCTTTACTTTATTAAATATATAGTTGGTTTTGATTATGAAGCTATCATTCATTCTAAATTTGTTAAGTTCAAAAATATATCAAATTTATAAATAAAGTGTGTTATTAGGATTCCATTTTTAATACATTTAGATTTCTACAGATCAAATTTACATTTTCAAGTAATCAAACAAAGTTGTATTTTATAGGAAAAATAAGGTAAATATTTGAAATTTGTTTTCCTTTTTTTCTTTTAGTTAATATAGAAAAAGCTTTTGCCATATTTTATTAATTTAATTTATATTAACTTAATATAAATAGCTAATACTTTATTATTCAATTATTGTAAATCTAAATTTTTACCTATTAATTAAGTTATGAAAGGGATATATAGTGAGAATAGCTAGATTTAAGAAAATTCTGGAATACTACCTATTTAATAAATATTTATTAATTTATATCGTTTTTGAATATGGTTTAAAAAAGCTAAATTAAGATTTAAAACTTTCTAGTTAAACCTTTTTAATTCTACATATCTGGATTATTAGCTTCTTATTAAAGTAAAAGGCCAATCTACTACTTGCTTATTGATATTGAAGAGATAAGAACTAAATTTTATTGCTATCAAATACACTTTCTTCTTGGTATTGTTTGAGTTTCCTTTAATCAAATTTCAGGTAATTTTTTAGTATTTTTAATTGCCTTAAATTATTCTTTTGGTCTGGTTCATTGTTTTAAACTAATTATTTCTTAATTTAATCTTAGTTCCTTTATTTTCTATAGACTCTTTTTTTTTGCAGAAAGGCTTTCTTAAATTTTCTAGAAATTCACAAAAATCCAATAATTTGCATGGATAGAATACTTTCAAAATTTAAAGATGCATTTCATTTAGTAAAAATGACAATGTTCCTTTTATTTCATCCTTAATGAATAAATTCTAACGATTCAAGATACATCATTCTGCTTTTAAAGAGTCTTTCGAATTTTTATTTACCTTATATATTGTTCTAGCTACTTACTATACCTATGAGCTTTTTAATTGTGGTTTATTTTGCTATTTAGCTGTCTATATTTTCTAAAGTATATTTATTTTCTTCTTATTTCTCAAGAATTCAATTGATTTTTCCCAAGCTTTAGGTGCCTTTATAGATTTTAATCTCCTTCTTTAAATACCATAATAATTCATATTGACTTAGTTCATCTTTTGCTACCTTGCATTTGCTTATTTATTCAAATAGTCAAGAGTTAAACTTACACTAATACGCGAGTTTTACTTATATTTAGTCTTGCTAATAGGATAAGCCAGATAGCTTAGCCTTATATTTAAAAATTAATTGATTTCTTCTTCTTTCAAAGTTAATCTTTATTATTTAACTAATTCATCATAAGATGGTGTAAATGCTAAGCAGCCATATATTAATTTAAAATTAGACTATTTAAATTTAAGAAATGAACTTGAACTAAATAATAGCAGAAAAAGCTACCCATTATAATAAAATTTAAGTTGTAAATGAAATTAAATATAACTTTACCATTATACATTTGACATATGTAAGCAGGGAAAATTATTACTATTATATTATAAAAAGATTTAGAAACACTAAAGCTAGTTAATATCATCTATTTCCTATGTCATATTTTGAATGAAAAGTAAGAGCTTAATATACTTGCATATAAGTAATTTAAAGCTATATAAAGATAGTAAATTATCCTTAGAGGTACACTAAAAGTATTAAGCTAGTTATTTTTATAAATTTAAAGGTAAAACTTGGAGTTGGAGGAATATAATTTTGAAAGAAATAAATAAATTATTATATATAGAAGAAGGCATATTTAATAGATACAGAAATAAAAGGAAAATTAAGCAAACAATGTTCATTAGTTTACTTTTATGAAAATATAAAAATAG